>JANHZU010009617.1:4415-21606 GCA_032468055.1 Acrochordus granulatus | reverse complement strand
CTTTTGGATAAAAGGTGAAACGTCTTCGACTTGAAAAATCCAATCCAGATGCCTGTTTTTTAAACTTTTGTTGCGATCCATCACATAATGTACTTGACAGCAAGAGGGTTCCTGAAGGCAGTATTATCTTTCCTGCATAGCTTACCTTGCCTTTACTATATCCTTCCAGTATAACTTTCATCAGAGGCAGAAGTTTAGTAATTTCATAAAGACACTTCTGTTTATGTTATACTTCCAACTATTTATAATTTAGGCCTTGTTTCTTCTTTAAATGAATAGTATCGTTGTTTTAGGATTGTTTTTAATTTTAATTTTTACTTAAGAAATGTATATGGCTTCCGTACCAATGCAAATATGACTCTTAGCAATATACAACAATATAAAGTGAAACTTTGGATACTATCAAATACTGCAACAATTAATAATCAGGAAACTTCAATATGTATTATACTTACAATGATCATATTTTCTGAGAAGGAATAAAGACAAACCTGAAAAAGGAGCAAATCTAAAAGAAGTTTATAACTATAAAAACATAAGTAATTATGAAAATAAATAAATAAATCTAAAGAACAGCTTTCTATTCTAAATGATGTATATTCACTGTACTATAACTTATAAGGCAGGACCTCTTAGCATCGCAATGGCAAGATCTGGGGAAAGAGTTCTTGACTTTTTAATGCTATGAAACTTGGGTCAAATGCATGTGGGAGGTGATCATTCCAGAGGGTAGGCACTGCAGTAGAAAAGGTGTCCTTCCTAGATTTCATCAGATGACATTATTTCAAGGAAGGAACCTGAAATGTTCTAATCTTATTGGAGCATATTAAATAGGCAAAATCAATCAGGGAATGACAGTCCTGCAAATAAGCCAGGCATCTGGGAAGGAAACCACCCCCATAGTCAGTCTTTGACCCCTCAATTGGCCTGCTGTCTAAATACCTTGAAATGGCACTGCCAAAAATTAGTAGATGCTAGAAGATCACAAATTGAATGACAGGAACTCATTTGGCCAGAGGATGCCTCTGAAAGTTTTTGCTATGAATTTTATAAATTAAAAAGAGTGAGTTGAGTTTTCTTGAAATTATTGATGATCCAGTAATACATTGCAAAATGGTGTTCTACAGATGTCATCAGAACCACCAGCCTTGGAGCTATTTTCAGAGTTTGCTTAAAACACAAGGGATATAAGGAGGCATTTTCACATTGTGATAAATTCAAAAGGATGACAAAGAATCTTTATCAGGAGGATAAAAAGTGAAGAAATGGTATTCAGACCCAGGAGTTGAAAGTGACTCAGGCTCACTTAATATGTTAGAGGGTGGGAAACGGGACAAGAACCATTCACCTACACAAACACACTCACCCAGAGTTGTTATTCTGGATAGCAGGAAACTGGTAGTAAGCTCCATTCAGACATACTGTCTGGGTCAGGTGCATCGTTGTGCCTAAAGTTTCTCCAAAGTGGCTTGTTGCTTGTGGGTAACCCTATCAGTGCCACCTGGAAAGTAGCATCAGAGTGATGTGTACATGATCACTGGTGGGCAGGAGGGTGAGCAGTGATTCTACTGCAGTAGAAAAAAGGCTGAAATGGGCACGGACAGAATTGGGATTAGTAGGTCTTCTATAACTATATGGAGGGGGGCAAAGAGCCAAGATAACAACACACTAGCAACTTCTGAAATAAGCTCTCAGCTTCCAACAGGCTTAACCTGACACCCCCAAAATGCCACCCAAAGGCATGAAAAGAACCCTGACCAGCTTCAGCAATGTTACTGAACCCATAAATCTAACAAGGCAGGAAAACAGATGAGGATCAACTCTTTAGTTAGGCAACTAAAAACATGAGTCATGGATCCATGATCCCAGGACCACTTTTACTTCCAAAGACTGTAATTTTATTTAATCTAATTTAATGTAGTCTGGTGGTTAGGAAACCAAACTAGAAACCAGGAGACTATGAGTTCTAGTCCCACCTTAGGCATGAAAGCTTGTTGGGTAACTTTGAGCCAGTCACTCTCTCAGGCCAGTTTACCTCACAGGGTTGTTGTGTGCCTTGATTCAGGTGTGATTCTGCCTTGAATTATTTATAAAAATAATAAAGGTGGGAGAAAACAAAATATAAATTACACAGGATCCAGCCAGAACACTGGCCACTTCCTCAAGTCTCTACAGACTTTGCCCAAATCATTCCCTGGAGCAAGGAGATAAGGTCCTGAAGCAAGTTCTCAGGACAACCCCCCCCCAACAATATCACTATGCATTTCCAGCAGGCTTGCCTTCTGTCTTCAGAAACTATGGCTCCTGATGCAAGCATGGCCCTTAACTCACAGAAATTGAAGATTTGTGGAAAAGAAATTACCATCTTGTTCCTGTTTAATAAGGAAAGAAGACTAGGCCTTAGGTTAAACATTAAGTTCTTTTTCTAAAGGACATTCTGAACTCTCTTCAGCTGATAGATGAATGGCACAATGCTCTTTAAATGAAGAACGGAAGAAAACATTTAATTATTTCACTATCATTCTTGCATCTTTCACAAGTAGAACATTCTCTTTTCATGCAAATGAAAAAATATTTTTTTCCATTAAGTTGCTTAGAAAGAAAATACTTTATGAATATTCTTTTTTTGACTCTATATGTGTGAAAGAAGGGTAGTAGTGTTCTTGTTATTTTATGATTTATCCCATTTCCTTGATAGCCATTTTGGATTCATGCTTCCAGCACTTTTTTAAAATGACAAATATATTCATATGCAGCAAAAGATTACTTTTAGTAATATAAGCAATGCCAAAAGAATTGGTAGAAATAGTAAATCCTTGTCAATCTATTTAGTGGAGCTTAATCCCAACTTCCTTAAAAGAAGGTGCTCCCATGTTTCACTGCATATTTGAATAAAACGATGGGACATTAGAGTTCATATTTACAAAGCATATGTTCTACTGCAACCCTATTCTACAATGCATGAAAGTATGATTACAAAATGATCTTTAAAATGTTTCTCAGAGGCATACCCCATTCATTCCTAAGTATGTCTAGGACTGCAGCCAGATCCAATTCATGTTTGTTTATATTTACATAGAGTTTCATGGGACTTGCTCTTCATGAAATATACATAGGAACTATCTTAGGTTCATGCAAGAGCCAAAAAAAATTAATATGGTTTCTTAGATTTTAGTATGACAAGAATGCACTCATTGTTCTTTTGGGATGTGCTCATATTACAGCTTGCAAGCACAAATGAAATAGCTTTTGGTTAAAGGAACACTTTATATATGCAGCAGTGAATTTATCAATCATCTTGTATGACTCATGAATCAAATTCTTACACAGCAGAGAAGCAAAATATTTTTGGCTCCCTATACTTGGTTCAACATTAGTTTTTCCTTTCATGAGTTCCACCCAAAGTATAAATTATCTCTGTCATGACCACTTCTCTGCAATAAAATAAAATTTAAAAAAGGGCTAGTGATTTTACTTTAGTCATGAATTTCACTCTTTTATAAAAGGTAAAACAATCTCAAAACAAAACCAAAAATATCTGGAGTATCTTCATAAGGAGGAGGAAAATAGGCAAAACTGAAAGTAGAATAATACTTTTCTCCTTTCCTGTTCTGAGATTTCCATTTCATGCTACATTGCAGCTGAGTGTGTGGTGATTTGGGCTATTGAACGGTTCTATGTATACATAGGATACACTGTTAAAGCTGTTACAACACAATATACTGTATCTGTTTTCAGTTGATGACAAATTAAATGTGTCTTTCTGATATTATCAGATAGCATATTCTAGGATATGTCTTAGTTCTTTTGAAATATAGACAATAGGGATTAAACTGTTGGTCTACAACAGACTTCAATTAATGTGGGCAATCATCATCTGGAATCTCCTATCTGATTAGCACCTCAAGACTAACCTTTAAGTGGGCAAGAAGTATATTAAACTTGGGAGTTCTGATGAAGGAGTTATTATTCTTGAAGGTAATACTTTTAGCAGAAGCCTGAATGGGAGAGATGGACAACAAGCCTTAAAGGGTCCCTGAAGCCTGACTCTTAGCACTCTTCCTTGCTGATTTGCTCACTCTTCCCACACTTCTTCCCAACTCACTTGACTGCATGCTGTTTCCTACTTGCTCAGCCAACCAGCCTGCTAAGGCCAACTAGCTCACAGGGTTAAATACTCACCCACTAATGTAGTTCCCTTCCTGACTGTTTTCAATAGCATATGTTCACCTATTTGCATCACCTTCAACTTATCTGCCTGCACATACAGACATCATCCTAGTCAGCCCATTTGACTTTCGACTCACACATTGGGGAATCTCTGACTAGCTGCACCTGACTGACAAAGCTGAGACCAAATTGGATCCTTGTTTTTAACCTTTCTCTTTTTCAAAATCTCAGTTTGCAAGATTACCATCTACAAAACTGAACTTTAATCAGTATTTTTATACTATATACTGTAACAATAATTAGAACATGGTTTCATTTTGAAGCAATGTGACAAACTATCAACCAAAACTTACTATAAGCACTCTGGCTATATGTGTATATAGAGTAGAATAGAATAAAGTGAGCAGAATAGAAGAGGAATCCAAGTGGAGGTCAGAAACAGAAACATCTTTACCTAGGACTGGCCCTGCATTTTTCTAACATCTTGCCTTTGAAAACTTCACTTTCTCAAACAGAAGCTATAATAAACCAAAACATGGTTTAGTCAAATATAGCAAAGTAAATAACAGTTGTTAAACAACTCCACACTATCAGTTTACATCTCTCCCCATCTTTTTCAAAGAAGTTAGAAACCAGCATGCAATCATCTGAGTTTCTGAGAAACTCAAAACCCAGGAAACATTATTTACCAGTTGGTGCTCCTTTGTTCCTTTTCCAGCTAACCAACAGAAGAAAAAATTCAATCCAATCCCCTCACCCCCTTGCTACACAAAAAAAGAAATGAAGAAAATTGCTAGCATATACATTTCTCCAAACCATGATTTCAAGCACAGGTTTTGTGTGCATTTGCCTGATAACAAAAATATCCACACTGTTTCCATGGAAGGAAGTTATGTGAGTGAAGGTCAGCTATAAACAACGTCAACAAATGTACTGAAATCTCCCCCAAACCTTCCACTCTTTTGTTGCTTCTAAAAGCCTGTTGTTTATGAAGACACTATGATAAAATATTAGCAATTTTGCATCCAGTCACTTTTCCCAATAGCTTTGACCAGAAATGAGGATGGATATTTCTTAAATAAATTCTAACAAAATGGATACAGAAAGTGGCAAGTTTAGTAATAGGATGCTGAACCTCTGGACAGGAAAGACAAGAGAGGATGGTTTCAGCATACGGCCATAATGCAGTATAAGTTAAATGTTCCAAGTGAAGGTGAAAACTATAGTAGTCCAAAGGAAAATGGCAGCCTACTGTAGTTTCCAATGAACCAGAGCAGAACTGATAAAATCACCTTTGATCACAATATTAATCCTTGAACAGCCATGACTTAGGCTGGCTCCTGCTTTTCAGCTAGGAAAAAAAAATCATTATTTTCTTCATTGTTAAGTATAAGTAGTCTTAAAGTGAGAGAAAGCACCTAGTGTAAAGCACTAAAAAAAAGAGGTAAATGTTGATAAGTGCATTAGCCACCAATGAAACTTTAATTAATTACCTATAGAGAGGAAAAAAAACCATTTATCTATACGATTTACCATGCCTTTTTTCTTCAGAGTATCTCCTTTAGAAAATATCTCTTAAGAGCTGTGGACTGGAAGATCAGATCTGCTATAACTTTCATGGAGCAAGGCAAGCAATCCTGGTGCTCTGGACCCAAAGAACAATCCTCCCAAGATCATAAGAGCTCTTCATGTGTGTCCACAGACAGCCAAGATGCCATGAAGATGATTAAACATACATCCCAAGAACCTTCTCTGCTTGCATTCAACATAGTGGGGCAAAATCTGTTTTGCCACAAATATTTTGTCTTGCCCCTCCCACTCCATATTCTTTACAGATACACATGTGTACATTTGAGGACCAGCCTCATCCCAGTTCACTTTGGAATAAATATTAATTATTTTCTAACTTTTTCTTACTCTTAGTCTGCATGTATTTCTCTGGCCTTTTAACAGCTGCTTGTGTATCCATAACACAACTAATTTGGCTACTGACATCCGTATCTTGTTGTCATCATCCTCTTACCTCCTTAGTCAGCATGCACTTGCCTCCATCCTTCAGTCTGATTCTTCTTTTTTCCCTTCTTCCTTCCTTTTAGATTTAACCAAGCAATTGCAGGTTCTATCAAATGTCAGTTCCTGAAATATTTTTTGGAGGGGTTTATAATAAATCACATAAATTGAGGACTCACCCTTTGGCTTATTGTGCTTTGACTCAATATCCCAGTTATATCCATGAACATAGACTGGCTTTGTTTGAAGATTCTAACATATGATAATTTTGAATATATACACACATTGAAACATATGAAGTTAAAGGTATTTATCTTTGACTTGTGAACAATATGCAAGTATTCCTGCATTTCACCAATGAAGACTGAATAGCTGTCAGTTCTTAAAGCCTGTATTAGAGGCTTGTTATAAACTACTATTTACTGGCTTTGACTTTCATCTGAAATGCAAGGAACATAATACAAGGACATAATTTGGAGTGATTGTAATTCTGAAACAGAACAACTACCTACTCAGCTCAAGAACATAGAGTAAAATGTGGAGATGTTAACAATAAGGTCCATCATATGGCATAGTTAAGCCTCTTAGGCGCAACTCTGTGCAACCTGCCATAAGGAAATAATAGCATCAGAGAACAATACAGCATCACATATACCGCATCTATTGACCTTAGCTTATTATCCCATATAATTTCTACACTATATTACTTGGTTTCATCTCTCACTATGATATACCAGACTTTTCTTTTAAAGCATGCAGCATTTATAAGGCATTAACAAGAAATACACATTTTCCACTAAAAAGCTTTGAATATGAACATTTCCACAATAGTCTCATTTTTTATTCTACTATTTGATGCTGTTTTTCCAATTGTTGCAATAACAGATTTCTAAATTCCTCCCATGTTTCTTATAATTTGCAGAAATTTAAAACATTTGAAATAAAGCAGTAAAACTGGTCCGCAGACAAAGGAACTGTCAATCTAATACTTCCTACTGTCTATCTCCTCATGTGATTTATATGATATTCTGTCGGAGAAGGGATAATATAAAATGATTTCTTGGCCAACTTCGCCACCATGAGGCTGGAATGGGAAATGTATAATAACATGCACAGTTCATTGTTTTCATTGAAATAGCCTGGTCTATAGTGCATTCAAGAATGGGGAGAAAAATAAGCAGAAACATGTGTTCTCAACATGTCTAAAATCCAAATTACATTTTGGGAGGAAGAGGGATATAGTGGTCAATATGGAACATTGTTCAATTCAGTTTTAATGCTTTGCTAAAATATCTGTAATCACAGAGTCCCTGAGCACTGCAGAAATGTGACTGTAAATTCTGTTTCAACCATGACCACTACCCTAATTATATAGACAGTCCAGAGTATGAATTAAGGATTATTCAATCCTGGGGGAATTTATATTCTCCACAAAATTTACATTGGTATTATCTAACTCAAAGACTGCTTGGGCATTTTTCTACCACAGCAAGCAGTTTAGAGTTTTAATCTGAAAATATACTAAATAGTCCTAAATCTATTTATATAAAAGGTAACCACCACTGATAAACAAACATGTATTGCTAATTTGTCATTACTTAATACATTCACTTTGATGGACAAATATACCAACAAATTAGAGAAGCACCCATGGGATCATCACCTTCAAGACTCATAGCAGAAACTGTAACACAATGTCTGGAAGCTATAGCACTCACACTCATATTGGATCCAATATGTAGATGACACCATCATTATAAAAAAGGAACAACAAAACATAAAATAATCAAAAACATCTTGAAAAAATAAAATTCACAAGGGAAACAGAAAACAACACACTACTCTTCCTAGATATCCTCATCAGTAAAGGAAATAACAGCAAATTAGAAAATCTATTTTTAAAAAACCCACACTAACCAAATATTTCATTACCAAAGTAATAACTCAACCTCCCACAAGAGAAGCTGGGTAAAAATATTATTCAGATGAGTACAAACACACTGCAGTAACTTAGAATACCAGAAAAAAAGGAAACATTACCTATGCAACATCTTCCAACAAAATGGATACCCATGAAGCTTCAGAAAAAATGTCTGAGCACTCAACTCACTATAGCACAACTAACTCAGGCTATGAAAAAGATAATACTGCCCTGCATTAAAAAAATGTCAGAAACAACCAATAAACTATTATAACTACATGACACCACCGTAGCACGCAAACCAACTAAAGCTCTCCAAAACATCTTTAGTAAACAAAAGTCCCAGTCGTCATCTACAACATAGAGTGCAAGGACTGCAACAACCACTTTGTAGGACAGGCAGGCAGAAGATAGGAGAGCACATCCATGAACATCAACTAATAGTCAGAAAATATGACAAAAACTCCTTTATCTCACAACACATAGGCAGTTCCTTAATCCATGCAAAATATTCAGTTACTTATCTTAAAAAATGAGTATTTTTTACCATACAATGCTTCCAAAATTCTTTATGTCCAAGTGTCTGTTTAGCAAATCCTGATCTTAGAAAGTCCCATGAGGCCACAGCCTTTGAGTCTGCAACCTGTGGCAGAAATAGCACAATGAAAAACTAGCACATACACACATGCATACCTCTCAGCCAGTCTGTAATTAAGATAAATGCACTTCTTCTCAAAGCAATTCACCAATTTTTTCCTCCTTTGGGATGATACTTTTCTATCAGATTGACAAAGAATGGCTAAAAAATGCAGACAAAAATTTAAACACAGCTTTAGTTCATATGTACATTCTGATTCGTATTTATAATAAAATCAAACTTAAGTGGGAAAAACATGACAATTATGTGACAGTATGTGAAGCTATATGCAAATATTAGATTTTCTTTGGCCAACATGTGTGTAAAGGGGCAAGGGACAAATTATGCTAAATGTGCAAATACTTTGCTATTGATAAGCAATCCTTAGATACAATTCAGGAATTAAATAGGATAGGAGTTAAATCCAGAAGTCTTGATATGTGCAGAAATCATACATTTTGAAGGTTTAGAATAGTCTGATTTGATAAATAGTATGTATAATATAGGATAGATGGAGAGGGCTAAGTTTACCTCTTTGTTGGCCGGATGCAGGCAATAGTAAGTTGGTTTGCAAGATAGTTTCTAGATTAGTGACCCTAGCTTGTAAGGGTTGAAGCAGTTTAGGCAGCAGTCATTAATTTTCATGCCAGAGAGAGACAGGGTTGGGGAGAGAGGAGCTTGTAAACATGAAAGTGCTGGCAAAGAACCCAAGGCCAGGAAAAGAGCAGTCAATATCCATCAACTCCAAAAGGCAAGAGGAAAAGCCCCATGATTTAAAACTTGGAGCTGACATATAAGCACAGCAGGTGTCCTGCCTGCTGTTATACACAGGATTTCTTCATGTGCATGGTTTCCAAATTCTTTGCAATAAAAGTGCTTATCTGGCTTTCCTCATGTCACTGTTTTTTTTAAAAAAATGTACTCAAATCGATTGACCCAGACTGAAAAGAGCAACAAACATGGATCATGGACAGGTAGGTTTTATATCTCCCTAAAAGAGTTGAGGAGATGTCTGATTTTGAAAAAAAAGCAAAATATATAATTTTATAACAAAAATTTCAATGCTACTCTTACAAATCTATATGTTTCTATATGCTTTCAATTGTATCTATCCTATATTCTATTATTCAATAACTATTTCAACAATTCTTCTATACTATACACTACAGAATAATTACTATATTATTACAAAATTCGTCTTTATTATTACTATACTATACTCTATGGTATTACTAGCAATGTTTTCTTCTTAAAGATCCTGTTCTTAATTAATTCCTCTCACTCTCTTTCTGATTTCTTCTTTTCTTCCTATTTAATGGCCAGCCTGTAGAGTACTTGCATCTTTCCATATTGTGCATTGCTTAGCTATGCCTCTGTATTTTTTTTCCTCTGAACCATCAACTCCCTTGCACAAAAAATACCTTCTTTTATTTGGCTGCTGGTTCTGCCTATTGCTGGGTGGCAGCAGAGCTTCCAAAACATGCATCTCCTCCATTCTCCTGCCACACCTCTTTCACAGCTGCAGCTTTAGTGGTAACTCTCCTATACTCACTAGGGAAAAGGCTCACATGGGAGGGGAAGAGGACAGCACAGGTGGCTGCAATTTTTCTAAGCAGCCTGCTCTTCCACACTTGGGTCTGCCTTAATGCAAGCTGAGAGTTTGTGGCCTTACCTGTTATCCATCCTTAACAATATATTTGGCATTTCATTACTCTGACAATCTGAGAGGATAATCCATGCTCTGATCCCAAGATTAAGCAATAACCACAGATCATCTTGCAACATTAGGAATACATAGTTTAAAAAACACTTATTAAAGCATTATTGTGTAGGTTTATGAATATGAAAAAAGATCCAAGAAAGAGTTTTATATGTAGCATTGGCATGCCTGTTCTGGAGTAACATAAGCAAGAGTCATTGACTGAGAGGGGCATGATTGAGGCACATATGAGTTAATATGTTTGGAGTAAAATTGGGCTTTGTAATTAAGACATCCTGGCCAAAATTTTAAATACTTGCTTTACCATTAACAAGGAATACCACATGCAACACAAGTACTATGAAGACTATCTTGCTAAAAAGCTTTATGTGAAAGCCTTAATTGAGCAAAGCCATGATCTATGGCAGAGGTCCATCTGTATGCCTATCTAGTCACAACTATGGTACATGGAGATTGTGATTAAAAATGTAAAAGGGATGAATGGTAAAAAGCATGAATACGTTAATGAAGGAAAAAAGATGTGTGACTGCAAAACAAGAGAAACAGTAGAATGCAACAGACCTGAATGAACAAGAACTGAACTTGTGGATTGGAACTGATAAATACTGTATATGATGAGCAGTAAAAGCATAACTTTAATTATTAATACAAATGTTAAAATGCATTTCAAAAATATGAATTGGAGGTCCTGGTCATGCCTACGAAAGCACAGATCCATAACTTGGTGATAGGTGCACATCATATTCTACTAAATACTGATAATAGAAGAATCAGAGAGAAGAAAACTCAGAAACATTCTGAATGAATGCAATCCACGGTAAAATTTTTCTGATAGGAGACATGAATGAAAAAGGCTGAGAAAGTACTGAAAAAATACCTGAGCCATTAGGAAACTCCAGAATGAATGACAAGGATAGCTGGTAAAACTTTGTTTAGGGATGGTCTGAATTCAAAATGGTTAGAAAAGATCTTACTTCAAATACAATGGATTCATGCATACACCTGAAAAAGGAATGAATCAAAGCATGCCTCAATTAATTATTTATAATGAAACTTTAAGAAAATTAATGAAAGCTCAAGGGTGATAATGAATTGTGTATGCAGTACAAACCATTTTTTGGAAGCATCCAGAAAGGATCTTTAGAAAAAAGACATTTAAAAAAAAGGAAAGAGGTGAAATAAATTAGAGCTACAGGTTGAGAAAGTACAAGTCTTTTATGAAAAAAAAATATTAATATCCAAAAGAATGAATGGAAAGTAAATGTTACTATAAGGAAGATATGAAATATTATGGAACAAACTAAAAAGTCTTATGTCGCAGAGCACAGCAGAAGACAGAAAGAGGGCTTTAGGAAGGGCTGGTCAACTATGGATCATTCTGCTCACACAGTTCCTAGCAAAGAAATATGCACATACATATCCCTGCTGTTTATTAAAAACCTTTATTGATTTTCCTAGGGAAAGACTCTGGTAGAAGTTGCTTCATTCCTCCATAGGTGTGAGATCACTTTTCTTAACAAGAATATTGTACAAGAGCACAATTACATAAGTTAGATATAGTAGCAGCCATCTTTCTGCTGATATATCTCAGTGCAAATATCAGGGCTGCATTCTGGTTAACTTAGCAGTAGCCATGTGACTGTGCCTCTCTATGCTTGTAATGCAGTCATCATCTTCTTAACTCAGGGTGACCTTAGAAAAAGGCTTAGACCTTAATAGACTACTATAAGAAGAAACATTCCCAAAAAGAACTATTTCTAAAACTAAAACCATGGTTTTCTTTTGTTGTTGTTGTTATATATCATGTTTATTAAGAATTTTGATTATAATACTAAAATCTAATAAAACTAAACTTAAAAAAGAAAGAAAAAATATAATAGATTTGATTGAAAAGAGTAAACAGTGCAAGAAAAAAAAAGAGAATATAATAAATATAATATAATAAAGAAAGCAAAAAGAAATACATAAAGAAGTGACTTCCCACATTCATCACAATAACTATAAACGAATTTAGTGATTCTTTACCCCCTCTGATGTTACAAGCATTTATCCTTTCATCCCTTTACCCATCTCTTACCTACAAACGAATCCATAAAACATCATATTTCAGTCCTCATGTCATCAGAAACTCCAGAAAGAATTTCATGATGTAACAAGATATCTTGTTTTAACCTTGATCAAATAAAACAATTTTATATTCTTTCCTTTTAGTATGAACAGTCTTAATCTTTATTAATTTAAATATTGTCATAGGATTTGATTTATTTATTTGGTCCCATCAAACAGATTTCTTCAAGGCTTTAACAAGCATCTTTAGTAAATACAGTAGGAAAAATGTATCCAGGTCACTCTCTTGGTTTGTCATTCATATTTCTCTTTTAAATTTAAAACAAGTTTCTTTTTTAGATCCAGTGAAACATCTTTTCTAAGTCATTCTATTGGCTTGTCAGTTTAAATGTTGATACAATTTCTATCTTGTCTGATAAAATTTGTTCTATATCAATGATTTATTCAATAACATCTTTTGGACATCATCTATCCATAGAAGCAGACATTATTGTTGATTTTGAGACTACTATTTTCTGATTCCATTCTTCAAAACTCTCCCTCAGTATTTTTATGTTATAATGTTTTGCAATATTTCACAGGCTTATAAATCTTTTGTCAAATTAAGATCTTTAATCCCCCCTAATATCCAGTTTTTGAAATCATGAAATTGCTTATCTTTATTATGTCTTGTAAAAAACAAAACAGAATCTATCTCCCATGAGAAGCTGTTCTTTATAATTAATTCCAAAATCTTCTTGCAAAAGTTTCAATATTCCAATTTTATCTGGACTCTGTCCATTTATAACTTTCTAAGATCAAAATCTTAGTTTTGTTCTTTATTTCAGATTCTCAATTTCAGTATTTCTCAACCTCAACAACTTTAAGATGTGTGGACTTCAACTTCCAGAATCCCCCACCCAGCATCCTGAATAGAAATTCTAGGAGGCCATATATCTTAAAAGTTGCTGAGGTTGAGAAACACTGATTTAGGCAATCAATATTGCAGGATATAAACATGAAAATTTCAAACTAGCAAAGCACTGTAGACCTCTTTCCTTAGCACTTCAGGATAGACCACATAGGGAAACAGAGTCCACAGTAATTGTTGAAACTCTCCTTTATTGATACGGTAACAGAATATGAAAACCTGACAGCATTTTCCCTTCCTTCCTCCCTCTTACGCCAAAGATAGTTAAATTAGAGTCAGTTTAAATTTCTTTCTAACATTTTCTTCCTGTTCTGGGCTTAAATAATGTTTTGCTGACTGATTCCTTCTTCAAGATCATCTCTGTAGTTCTCTACAGACAATTAACTGATTTACCCCTCCCCACCCTTAAATGGAATAGAAAATCTTAATTTCTATATGCTTAACATCTATTTGAACCTATAATATTCTAACATTTTTGTAATTCATAGTTTTTGAAACTATGTGGAATACTTTTTGGTGGAATACTTGGCGAGTATCAGCCAAAAGATACCTAATAGCTTATGTTATAAAGCCAAACATGTGATACTGTTTTACAAAATTGTTAAAGCTATGACCAATTGGCATTAGTTCTGTGTGCAAGAAACCAATATAAACTCTGCACAGATAAAATAGAAGTTATGTTCTATAAGCAGAAAACCTGATCAGATTGAATGCTATATTCCCTAACATATAACTCTGGATAACAACCACTAGTTGTTACTGAATAATGAAGTATTTCTTCTCTTCTCAGTATTGATATTCGTAATCTAAGTTAATTATGACTACTGTTATGATTTATGACTACTATAACTATATCAAAGTTACATTGGAAAGAAAGAATATATCAGCAATCTTCTGTGGCTATATCAGCTGTTTGGCCTTAATATGTAAATTTCCAAGAAGGTCAGACAGTTTCTGACCTATTTTCCAGAAGATTTCTATTTCTATTTATTTATTTGTATCCTGTCTTTATTATTTTTACAAATAACTCAAGGAAGTGAACATGTCCAGTAGAGCCTTTGCACAGCTTCGTGTTGTGCACCAGTTACACCCCTTCCTGGACCAAGACTCCCTACACTCGGTCACTCATGCCCTCGTCATCTCTATCCTGGACTACTGTAATACGCTCTACATGGGGCTTCCCTTGAAGAATATCCAGAGATTGCAGCTGGTGCAGAGTGCAGCTGCGCGGTTGATTTTTGGGGCCAAAAGATCGGCCCATATAACACCTTTGTTCCGTGAGCTGCACTGGTTACTGGTTTGCTTCTGGGTACAATTCAAGGTGTTAACATTGACCTTCAAAGCCCTTCATGGCATGGGACCAGGCTATCTGAGGAACTGTGTCACCCCGATGGGGAGTTCCTGGCCCACCAGAAGCAACAGAGGAGTCCTTCTCTGGTTCCCGTCGGCTAAGGAATTCCGGCTGGCGGGCTCTAGAAGAAGAGCCTTCTCTGCTGTGGCTCCTGCCCTATGGAACATCTTGCCCCTTGAGGTGAAGGCTGCCCCCTCCCTGATGGCCTTCCAGAAGGGCCTAAAGACCTGGCTCTGCGAGATGGCATGGGGCTCCAGGGGGGGCTCGTTATCATCATGGAGGTGGCTGATGGATTCTTAGCCATATTCACCCCCCTTTTTATGTATGAAATCCTTTTAGCCCACCTCGCTAGTCTGCCGGGCTTTTTATTTGTTTTAAGGGGTTGGTTTTAATGGGTTTATTTTATTTTAGTGTTTTTAATTGTATCTTTTGTTATTAGCTGCCGAGAGTCTTCGGATTTCAGCGGCATACAAATTTAATAAATAAATAAATAACCAATGTGAATATTTATAGGAAGCAGGTTGCTCAAACCTTCAGCTTTTGTTCATTAGGAATATAATAGAACAGATTATGTCTTGTCTCTCTACTCTTTAACATCTCCCTGAGCTGGTTGAGTTGATCTGGGATTTTCAGCAGTGCCTGATTAATATATCAGTGTTCCTTGATTAACAATCATTCATTCAGATACTTTTTGAACTTATGACACAGCTGAATGAATGGTACTTATGACTGGTTCTTGAAGTTCTTGCCATTGCAGTGCCTCTAAATCACCATGCAGGATCTCAGCAATGCACCTGAATTCCCACCATTGCAGTGTCCTGCAGTTACATGATTTCAATTTGTGACCTTCTCTCCATTTGTCCTACAAGCAAATTCAGAGGGAAAGCCAGCAGGGAATCGGAAGTCATGGTCCTTGTTTAATGATCCACACACAAACTGGTGATTGTCAGAATTGCTGTTGCTAATGATATCATTCTTTACAACTGCATCATTCTATCTGCATTTAGAAAGAAATTCTAGTTCCAAATACTATTGTTAAGCAAGTACTACCTATATTGATTATACTCTATACCTGTCCTTTTCAACTAGTGCCAAGCAAGTTAAGAAAATCCTGAATTGCAATGCAGACAAAACAGAGATCTTATCCTACATAATGGTTATACTATTCCTGGAGAGATTAAATAAAATGTCAATACAGATAATTTTATTGGCCAAGCATGGTTAGACCACGAGGAATCCAACTTGGTACAGCAGCTCTCAGTATACTTGCAAGTATAAAATGGTAACATAAGCACGTAATAAGGTATACAGCACTAGGATGCACCCAGTAGAAAGAAATATTATAGGTATATAATTAAAATAATGTTGGGTAACCTATATTTGAAATGCACTGAATATCAGCAAGTCCATCTGACTATATCAATGCTTCTCCATGCCTTACTGTAACCTACATTGATCAAGCCCCTATGCATTTATCTTCTTGTGCATAGCTATGCATTAGGCTTGAGTAGCAGTACATTAAGAGGAAGTTCCGCTGAGAGTGACAGATGCATCTGTTTTGCTTTTGCCTGACCTAAATACTCTAGGTAGAGGAGTGATAGCTATACTTAATTTGAATTTGACAACTTCATCTATCTCTACTGTTATATCCCTGAGAATTAGTAATTTGCCAGTTTTATTTTTGATAATTGGATATTTTTAATGGTAAGCAAAATTCTATTCTATTAAATGAAGATTAAATAGATTCACTGAGAGCAAATCACAAATTATCAGTGAGTGGAATTCTCTTATTAACACTGAATAAGGGTGTATTGTCAATATTGTAATATAAAAAAGTTCCCATGAACTTGTACTGCTTGCTTGTTGGTGGATATTTAGTTTCCATTTGAATGTGATTCCACTAATTCAAACTTCCTGATTTGATATGGAAATTAAAATATCAAATTCTCCAGATTTTCATGTTCTGAAATCAAAATATGATACAACAGCATGTTTATTAGACAATTTTTTAAAATATCTGAATTTATGTTACAAGTTTGGGGCTTTTTACAATTTCAAAACATATCTCCTTCTCAGTTTTATTTAAATATTTTATATTGTTTGATTCGTTCTCTGTTACCATTCCTCTTTCAGTGGGCATCAGGATCAAAGAATAAAAAGATTCATTCACACTGTAAGAGGAAAAGCTATTGCATTAGTGATGAATTGGGGTAAGTAGACAGTATTTCATAAATCCATACCATTATATTAAATCCATACAATTATACTGTATGTATGTTCCTTTATATATTTGTAGAAATGTATACACTGTATATTCCTTTTTTATATTTGCAGAGATGCACATCTGCAAATAATCTGACCCTCACATTTTTAATAACAATACTATGAAATATGTGCCATCATTA
>JANHZU010009616.1:5577-17882 GCA_032468055.1 Acrochordus granulatus | reverse complement strand
TTTTTTCTCTTTCACCTTTTCAATATATATACACAGGAAATCTTCTCAAGTAGGAAAAAGGACAAGAGTGCCTAACTCCTGACGCATTTACCTACATATTTGGTACAATATTTCTAACAATCTTAGACTTGATTCTCTACAAATCTTGCCTATTGGCTTTAGTCTGCAACTGCAAGTATGTTGGAGCCTATAATATTGATACCAATGCCTTAGGAAAGCGTAATAGTTATCAGCAGATACCCAAACAGATTGTGGAAAGATCAATTTCTCACTTGAGTCCATATCCTGGCTTTATTAAAAGAAGATTGTAAGCTTAAGCTTCTTTTCTATCCATTTCCCAGCAATAGCTAGTAATACTATTTATTGCCAGATATTATCTGCTACAGTATAAGCATTTTTTAGATCTGATTTTCTAAACATTGTTAGAGAAAGTAAAACAAGTTTACTAGACAGCTTTAGCCCAACAATGAACACAGGAATAATAAAATGTTCTCACTGCAGATAGAATTTCCCACAATAGTAGTACATGATGTTAAGTTGAGATATAACTTCTAGGGCTCTGTAATGCTTGGATTCTTGCTTTAAACAAGCAGGGATATAAACATATTATCTTAAAGCATCTGCATCTTTCTCTAAGTGGCAACTGCAAAGAACAGCAATATAATCCTCAGAAAAGAGATGCAGACCTTTAAAAAATAGGCTATATTTGCACTTTTGCATGATTTGAAACCCATTATTCATTTTTTACCATAGCACAGTGCAGTTTTAGCTAATTTAATTTTAAAATATTGTGTTGAACATATTTATTGCTGAGAACTCAACTGCTTCCTAAAAATGGAAGGTTTTTGCTGAGAATCGCTATTCTTTTTACATCATATTTCAGCAACTTAGCTTTATTTCTTTGCTTAATTATGAAGCATTTATACTTCTTCACTGAGAACGGATTCTAAGTGGTAAGGTTTGGAAAGAACAATACATGAAATATTTAAACAACCATCTCAGAATAGACAGGGATGTTTTTCAGTTCCCACTGCTGAAAAGATGCTTACCTGTACTTTTTTTAAAGCTACTGGCACACCATCCAGCAAGCATGTAGCTCTGTACACTTCACTAAATTGTCCACGGCCAATCTTCTTTTCTATCCGAAAGTTGGCTAATGTATTATAGCCCATGTCAGGTCGTAAGGCTTTCTGCAGTCGAAAATACAAAAAAAAAAATTAAATAAACTATCTTTTCTCTCTCCTAACAGAGCCAGCTGTTCAAACTGTTACCTCCGGAAACATAAATGTGGGAGGAGCTATTCATGGAAAGATAAACTGACATGTATTGGCAGGAAGAAGAAATACACTGGCAGCAATACTGAAGTGGGTGCTTGAAAAATGCTAAGTGTGCGTTTGTTCTGAGTTTGAAATGCTCTCTTGAGAAATTGGAATATTATCCAAACTTGAAAAGTTTGCATATATCTAATTTAAAAAATGAATTCTAAGTGTCAGTAATTTTTCATTTAGAGATCTACAACTTGCTTTGTCTTTTTAAAACTGACAAACGTGTTTAACAATGGAAAATTTGATAGTTTCAACATATTTCTAAGTTCAGTTTAAGCAACTAGCTTTGACCTTAAAAGTCCTAGAACCAAGGATTATGGTTTTGAATAGATGAGGGTTAAGAGAGATACAAACTCCAAATCAAACGTAAGAGTTCACTGGATAATCTCAAATCAGTATCTCTCAGCCCAACTATGCCACAAGACTGCAATGGCTGTGGGGGGCGTTACACAACTTCATATGATGCACCAATTATGCCCTTTCCACTTGGTCACTCATGCTCTGGTCATCTTCCCTTTGGACTATTGCAATCCGCTCTACCTGGGGCTACCCTTGAAAAGTATCTGGAAGCTTCAGCTGATGCAGAATGAAGCCACACAAGCAATCCTAGGCACTGAAAAAAATGGTACCTGTAACATTTTTGCTGCACAAACTGTATTGGGTACCAGTTTGGTTCCAGATCTAATTCAAGTTGGTTATGACCTTTAAAGACCTAAATGGCATGGAACCAGGCTTTCTACAGAATCCATCTTCTTCCCATTACACTGGCCTGTCCCACCTAGTCAGGCAGGGAAGGTATGTTGTACACCCCATCAAAGAATTTTGACTGGTGGAATCCACGAGGAGGGCCTTCGTTGCTGTTGCCCTAGCCCTGTGGAACATTCCCCTCCCTCTCCAGAGGTGAGGCAGCCCCTCACCCACCTGACCTTCCAGAAATCTGTAAAAGCATAGCTTTGCAGCCTTGCTTACGAAGTGCAGAGGAACACACAACCATGGGGCTGGTTAATGCCCTGAAAGACCTTCCCTTTGCCTTTTAATTAATTTTTAACATAGTATTTATCATCCTTGCCTCTTTTCAATCTTAACTTTCATATACTATTTTTATGTTTTAATATTTATTGTACATCAGCCAGAGTCCCTCTATGAGGGAGATGATTGGTTAAAATGTGACAAATAAATAAATTGTTCATATATGTCTTACATTCAGAAGATATCTCCTAGAGAGAAAACAAAGGTTTCTATGGGCTACAGTGGATGAAGCAGAAAACATGAAGGAAAAATAGAACCCAACATGGAATTTAGTTACTCCAGAGAAAAACTAAAACTTGACCTCAGCATTGATTCAAATACATGGAGGAATTTGTTCTGAACCACAATCAGAACCTGTATGAAAACATTACAAAAATATCAAAATTAAGTAACCTCTACTGTATTTACTTTAAATAAATTAAGAAGCACAACACAGTATTAGAATGTATAGTTTTCCTCCTCTTCCCTTCTTGATGTTCTTTTACAATTTTCTTTTTGAACAGATTTATAGTCCACTTGATTAATATACTTCTGACATTTTAAATGTATGGGGCAAGACAATCACTAAGATAATACTCCAGACTGTACTCTGTTTTGTTATTCTGTATAATGTCTGTATTTTAAAGTTTCACACATTTTTCCACTAACAACAGACCAAACTGAAAAAACAAGAACAAAATAAAGAACTGCAATTTTTTCATTTATAGAATTTATATTTGAATTCCCAAAAATAAAAAAGGAGTACCAATTCAAGATGATTTGGGAACATAAATCACTTCTTAAAATTTCAGTGGCTACTAAATATCAGCCTAGACTTTGGCATCGGTTACTCAGCCCCACAATAAAAAATATTCACCAGATGAACCAGAATATAAATATGCAGTTGCTTTGATAGGAATGGCAGTGTACCAATTCAGGAAACTATATTCCAAGTGCCCATGAAGGTTTAATGAGTTCAGCTTTAGCAGTCAGAAAAAAACATGAAAGTTGAGGAGTTCTCTCTTATTATTCAAATACTTAAACTACAGAAAAAGAGGATGTAGCTTTATTAAGTCTATAGTTTTTTCTGTGGTTGTTTAACCAGCATATATTTCAAAATTGGAATAGCGAACTGCATCTTTTGTCTGCACAGCAACTTGACAAACATTAGCATGAACTACTAAGGCAGTGTGACAGCTGCATGCTGAGAGCAAAGTCTCCCTAATGTATTTTGGCATGCAGGTTTGTAATCACACATTTACATATGCAATGACCTACATTTGCATGTCAGATCACACACTGTCTGGCTTTATTAAGACTGGGCATCTCCCTGTGTTTGGCGGCCAGAGCGGCGAGAGAGGGCCAGAGGGTGGTGGGGTTTTTTGGCAGTTGAGAGATGAACTGCCACTGAGAATTAGACTGAGATAGCCTGAGCATTAGACACTTCATTAGAGGTAATCTGTTTAACAGTGGGCACTGTATGTAAACTTCACAGTCCATTTGCAGCATCTTCTCTGCCCACCCCAACCCCAATAGTCTTCCTTCAAAGGGCAGTGTGGTTGAGTGACAGCCTGTCTCATCTGCTCCCTTGTTCTGTCATACAATTCAGACATAGAGACCTGACATGAGAAGCAACATAGCTGTACATCTCCAACTATATTGCGGGATTCCCTCCCAGACATAAAGGAATTTGGAAAAGGAATAAACTCACAGATAATAGGGCCATCAGTTGGTCAGGGAACATATTATAGAGAAATGATTAGATTGCATTGTAACCTGGCACATATTTTTTTAAATGACAGTATCTTCTACAGTTTCTAACAAGATCTTTGGGGGGGGTTCCAAACAAAACAGAAATTCATATTCTGAACTATTTTAACTCATTCCCATGTTCAAAATAAACCCAGTTTGTGAATGAGATAAGAAGAGAGCTACAAGAACCGACTCTCACTCCCCTTGCCTCTTTTGACATCAATTCTTCCTTCCTTTTCTTTGTCAATATACAGCATGATTTGCCAAGTGTTACATTTAAACCGTATAAAATAAATGAAGATTTGCAAAAATACTATCAAAAGTGTAAATAATCAAGTATCCACAAGATATCAAGAATACAATATTTTCACATTATATTTATTGGAAAGAAAACATGACCACTGTGTAAAACGGGTTTTCAATCCAAATCAACTGTTTTTTTTAATTTTGTACTTATCAACAGCCTTTTCACTCCTTACTTAAAAACTTCAGCTATAGACCAGGTTTTAACATTTTAATTAAATGGTTGCATTCTACCACAATGGAGGTTCAATCCTCCAACAATGGCAAGGCATTACACTTTTATGGCTCCTTGAAAATGATGCTTGCAAAAGATTAAGAGAAGCACTTTCTTGCTAATGATTTCCAAAATCCAAGAGGCAGCTTTGCTTTGTTAACCATTACTTTCAATTATTTATAAATGTACTATTTTACACTGGCTTAACATTCTATGGACCTAACATAGTACATTTTATCTTTTAGGACACAATCTGATAATAGAAAAGAGTTCTAATATGTAGCTTTCTCTTGGGATTAAGAAAAAATGCTGTGGGGATTCCAGTTATATTAGCACATTATCTAAAGATCACCTTGCACACTGCCTTTCTCCTCATTACACTATTTTGCTGCTCTGATTCTATATATTTCCAACTTTTTATTTTCATTTCTGGTATTAGTCAAGCACAATACAGGTCTCTTTTCAGTCAGTGACACAAACCTTGTCACAAATCAGGCAGCAAGGACAATTTTCAAAATTACAATTTAACGTTCTGCTCTGTAGCAAAAGTCACAATGCCAAATCATCCCTTGCAGATGTTTAATCACACTCTATCTCTCCAGAGATGATGACCAGATGTCAAGTTTTTTTCTTACATTTATCTGCATCTACTATGAAGCACTTTAAAAGAACTCTCCTATTCACAATAGAATATACTCTTGAAGCTTAGTTCACAGAGAAATAAAATGTCTATGTCATTTTCAATATGAAGGTGGGGGAAGCCAGAAATACTCACAAGCACAAACTGAAGGTATAAGACATTTTCTCTATATTATATGGAGCAAGTTCAACCATTTCTTGCACATTTCTATTCTTCTCAAAGTTCTCTATGTTTTGAAGCAATACTCAATTGCGGAGCCTAGTGAATTCCAATATGAGAATGCATCACAAGAAATCAAAATACCTTTGAGCAAGTATACATTCTCTTGAAAGTAACAAAATCTATTTGTATCCACTTTAGGAGTGGATACAGACAGGCAATAGGTTCAGTTATAGGAATATGTTGACGGGTTTTTCCTAAAAAAAGACATTTGGAATTAGAGAGAACAGACATAATGGAATTAGAGAGAACAGACAAAGAATAAGACTGGATTATATAAACTGTGGTTTAATGCTTTTCCCTCAAAACACCACTCTGGCAAAAATCTCTTTTCTCCATAATCTGGTTTATTTCCAGACATAGCTGTAAATCACCAATCTCTAGCCCTGTAACCTTTACTACAAGTTCTCAGCTTAAATTGGCAGAATACTCACAGACAATGCCCTTTTACTGCAGACAAGAATGAATTCTCACTCATTGTAAATATGTCAGGGACTTGTATATTTTCTAAAGGAACTTTTCCCTTCTGTCCTTCCAAAATAAACTTATTTATTTAACAGATATGTAGGGTTGCCCATCTTAAAAAAACAACTCTGGATTGCTCATAACAACATATTTGGCATCTGCCTTAATAGCCTTGGATAATTGTAATATATTTACAAAATGCCTATCTGTTGCCTGAAAATCACCAGTTCCTACCTCACGAGTCTCAGTTCTTAAATAAGAGACAATTTTGTTGGAGTTGCAGTATAGATAAGATCACTATTTCGAAAGAAAAAAGTGGAACAGTTAATTGCAATCATATACCTAAATTACGGAACTCCAATTCAATTCCCTTCTTTGAAAAAACTGACCACTGGGTTAGATCAAATTTTTACCACATTGCTAAATGGGAGGAAAAGGAAAATCCAATCCTCCAAAGGATAAAAATTGGAGGCAGAAGGAACAATTATCTGAAGAACGAGTTTGGCATGCATACATATGCTGAGAGGCTTAACAAAGCCTCCTGTAACAATTTGGGCTGAGGGCTCGTTACCCAAATCAGAAATAAAAGAATATAGCATTAGAGATTTAATTTTAAGACAATGAAATAAATGCATACTTCTTGTAATTGTAAAATCTGTCTAATTTCTGTAATGAGATTGCCAGTTTCAGGATAATTATTTAAATTTGGTTTAAAAAATTAAAACTATATCAAAAGTTAATACTTTGTGACTTGTTTTATTTTATTTATACAGCACATTTGCCACCAATCTCTCTTTGTGAGGGATTCTCCAGGCTTACAGTTATTCAAATTACATACATTAAACACCAGCAGTGTTCATGTCCAGGGTTTCCTCCACAGATCCTGCCCCACTTAGGCAGATCCAGAGCCAACTTCCTGCTTCCCTTGCTGCCAGTCGGCTTTTCTCACTGAAGTGATACCCATTTATCTACTTGTATTTTACATGCTTTTGAACTGCTGGGTGGGCAGGAGCTAGAGACAAGTGATGGGAGCTCACTCCGTCACACAGTGCTGCAGCATGAACTGCTGGAGTACAGACCATTTCTGGTCGACAACTTCCAGCATCATTAAGCTGTTGTGCCACTGCTCTTCCCAGGAATCTCTGTTATTGGATGAATTTAAATTTTAATAAAAGGCTTCAATTTTACGTTGCTTTTTTCTTCAACAGTGTTCTTCATATTACATAACCTCATTCAACCCTATCCATATTTCCCATTCATGTCCCCTCTGAAAAGGAAATCAGAATCACATTCTGGGATAGGTATAAAATTGGCATTCAAAGCACCTTTCAGGTAACATGGTAACAGTTGTTCTTTTAAGATTAATGTACTTCTGATTACCTGCTTACACTAGCTTACCTGTGGTTGAAACTGAGACACGGGAGCACCTGGGAAGCCTTGCGACTGTTCATCCATTATTTCAAATCACAATATTTTTGAATAACCTATATTAAAACAGGATACAATTGAAAACAGATTTTTTACTTGCATTCTTATGAAATATTTTATTGGGTTAACATGAGCAAAGGATTCTAAGCATAATGCTGACAAAAGAGGAAGCCACAGAAAAGACAGTTAAGTCAATGTGTCAATGTGTTTATATACATTATAGGGAGAGCAAGTGCAGAGAGCCAAAGAAATATCAAGTGATCTTTTGCATGTAACCTTTAGCCCAACCCTGTATTTAAATATCTATGTTCTTTTCTTTTCATTTTCTAAAGATAAAAAGCTTGAGCCCTGTGGCTCACAATATCCATTTAATTTTTTTGGAACTACAGACACTTTTGCAATATCGAGGCATTCAATCAACATGTTCAAACATTGTGCTATACATGCAATATTATAACATACATACAAAAAGGGTGAGGTTTGTGTCAAACAGAGCAACACTGCTTTCATCATTTGCCCTCTGCACTCTTTACCCTTTCCCAGTGAAAGTTCTGAATACAAACATCATTTACTATTGCCTTTTCATGGGATATTTAATATAACCCTTGTATTTTCTTCTGTATCTCACCAAGATATAGATAGTCCTGCACTTACAACTATTTGTTTTGCAATCATTCAAAGTTAAAGTGGTGTTTTAAAAAGTGATTTATGAGTAATCTTCTCAGAATCATTGCAGCATCCCTACAATCATGTGATCAAAATTTGGGTGCTTGGCAACCAGCATGTATTTGTGAAGGTTGCAGCATACAGAGGTTATATGATCACCATTTGCAACCTTCCTAACTGGCTTATGATAAGCAATGTTAATGTCAAACCAGATTTACTTAACAACCACATGAATCACTTAACAATTTGCAGTAATTCGCTTAACTATGGCAAAAAAGTTGTAAAATCAGGCATTACTAACTTAAACTGCCTTGCTTAACAATGGAAATTCTGGTCCCTATTGTGATCTTAAGTTGAGGACTATTTGTATAACACTGACGTGATTTTTCAACAGCAGCCATAGTCACCTACATAACAAGACCTGTTTTTTTTATCTGTACAAGAAATAAGTCCTAATCCAAATGTTAAAAATCAGTGAAATAAGCCACCATAGTAATTGATCATACCTTCTAATTGTCTTACAATTTTTCTACACAGTTCATTTGCAGTTTCACATTCAAGCAATCACAGAATTTAAAGGGATGAAAAGCAACCCAAAGTTTCAGAATACAAAGATATCCTGCATGGAATATACCAGCCTCCAGATTTTGATGAGCCACAACTCTCAATAGGTTCAGCTAACATAGCCAATACTAAAGATGCTACAAGTAATTAGGCAGCAATTGTTGCAGAGCTACCTAATTCATAAAACTCATAAAAGTTCCTAACTCATAAAACTTCTTGAAAGCTTTCATAATACTTCAGCTTCCTTCAGCTACAAAAATGCCACTGGAGTCAATTCCTGTGAAAAATATACTGCACTGGAATCAATTCCTATGAAAAATAGTTTTGGTTTTCTTCATACATTCCAGAATAGATGCTTGGATTTAAAGTACAGAAGGAGAAAAAGTCAACATCACCACCACAAGCATCCCATTGGCAAGAGCACCTCATGAATTATTGATTGTATTTAAATAATTAATTAATTAATTAAACAATTAGCTACACATTTCATAGAAGAGACTTCAGATTGCACATAACAGATTAAAACTCAAAAATATGCAATGTATCAAAAAAAAACATCCCAGACCCCCAATTTAAAATAGTAACGATAATGTAACCTAAGCCTGGTATCTAAAATCATTCCAATTCAATTGATAAAGACCAGAACAGACAAATTCACTAAAACTGATGATTTAACTTCCAAGCCCAAATGCCCAAGGGAACATCCCAGTCTTTAATACCTTACGAAAGGGTAAGATGTCAGGGCTGTTCAGCTCTCTGGAGGTACATTGTTCCATAGGAAATGAACTTCTCATAGGAAGGCCAAGGAAAAAAAATCTGTAAATGTAATCTATAATCTATTTATCACAAACAAATCGTACTGAAATAAAAAAAAAAATGTTCCAGTGGATATTTTTATTGCCAGCAAAGCCCTGAAACTGTATTAGAAAAAAGAGTTCAGTTACACTCATTGTCATTCATAAATAAATGGGATCCTCTCAAAAATGAACAAACACACAATTCTGCTTAACTCTCTCAGGTAAATCCATTATAAATCTGTAAACTTTCTCATGTAAATCCCAGCAGGGCAAATGGGTACCGCCGATGATGTACTTCTAAGAAACTGTACATAGGATTGCAGATCTGTATGCATTTTTTCTGGGACATGTTACTATAAAATAATAAAAAGTTAAATATACATACAGATTTACCCAGATTTAAATCATATGGAGTTCCTAGAAGAATAGAATTGCAGATTTGTATGCATTTTTTCTGGGACATATTTCTATAAAATAATAAAAAGTTAAATATACATAAAGATTTGCCCAGATTTAAATTATAGGGGCTCCCAGAGGAACAGAATTCTTCAATTTCTCCTATTTCCAGAGCCCCAAAGGCAATAAACATTTAGATCAGTTTGACATTTGTCTAAATATATTTCTTCCCATTGGAAGCAATGAGAGGAAATATTTTTCCCAAATCAAAACATGGCAGTGACAATGTTTTTATCCTGCCAGTCTTGCTACCAAATGGGTATCTGAAGCTTTTGGAGCAAGATTTGAGAGTTCTGTTCAAACAATAAGAACATTCTGCCTGTATTAGTATGACATGACAATTTTTAAGAGGCGCATTTTAAAAGCCACAAAGATTATCCTTATTATCCATTTTTTTAAGAAGAAACTATAAGTGAAAGTTAGCACTGAGTTATTTTTAAAAAAAAACAAGTACATTTTGTTAGTTATAATTTTTTCCCAATAGTATTACCTCAGTTCATACAGATCTGAAATAGCATTAAATGTGAAAACACATTGGGAGGTATAAAACATGGTTGCAAAGAATAACAACAACGTGTTTCCACAGTTTCTTATTAAAGCCAAGCCAAAAATCCGAATATCTCAAAACATTGAAAAAGTCTATCCAACAAAGAGCGACCACCTCACAGCATTCCTGACATAGTACTTGCATTTTTAAGATTGAAAGCTTCTTTCTAACATTCTTAAGGTACTATAAATAATGTAAGTTAAACTACAGTACAAATAATCCTTCCTACACATTTTCTGGCAACATCTCTATTTTCATCTTTTTAATTCTTAAACCAGTTGTTTTTCTATAGAATAGTCCTTAAGCCTTTGCACTGTACTTGAAATGTTAACAGGAAACCTGTTCCATGGAAGTTATTTCTTTCTGCTCTTAATCTCAAATAATTGTCACCAAGACAAGCAGCACAGCACGTTTCTTAACAAAACATTGTACACTTAAGATCACTGTTAGTCTGTCTATGTTGGTATAGATACCTATGTGTAGATTGTGTAAAGATAGGTAGGTAGACAGGTAGATATCTATCTAGTAAAGGTAATAGACAGACATCTAGGGTTTCTTGGAAACATTAGATCTTATGATACATAACATTTTCCTGGGAGACATTGTCCATCATCCCTGTACTATGTTCAATACAGGTGCTTTCAAAAACCTGGTTATTGTTATTGATTTAGATCAATGTGGGTTCTGAGGAGAGAAAAGCCTTATTTGAACTTTATGTACTAAAAGAACAGCTCTTAGAACACAATTCAGAATGTTCTACAATCTAAAAGAATTCCATTATTATTATGGATTTTTAGGGGCAAAAAAAGTTTTTTAAAATATATGGTTATAGACAAACAGAAGTTAAAAAATTCATTACAGTGCATCCAATTTAAAAAAGCAAAAACTATTAATGTCTGCAGAAGATACACCTAGGGCAACAATTCAGTCCAGAAACTTCTGCAGTAATGGACATAATAATGGTAAAAAAATTATAATTCTAGACACTTCCTAATTCTGGTAGGTAACACACAACTGCCATAAGACTGGTCTCAATAGTTTGTAATTAAAGATTAGCTCTGCCCTCCAAAAAACAATATGGCATTTCAGAAGCAGATGTACTACTGCCTCAAAGTTCAAACAGATACACAAATGCTCTTTAAGGGGAATACTATTGTATCTGCTCATCAGTACCATTAAGGAAAGAGTACCCATATAAAGGCCCTCCTATGAGATGGGATCAATAAATGATACTGATGTTGGGAGACTGTAAAAGGGGAATCTATCAGCTTATTATATCAGAGTTGAGAGTTGCTGATTCTATATTTTTGTAAAACAAGATCTAAAATTCTGTTTGAGTTCTGTCTAGGTTTCACCCAAGCCTAGCATGGATACAGTTTGGGGGGTGAGCCCACATGAATCATGTCATCCATTGTTTCTTTTGAGAAGACTGATATCTGTCATGATTAGCTGATCTCCCAAAATCTGTTTAAGCCAGTACTTTAATTATCTCAGACAAGAATTTCAACCTGCCTCAAGAACTGCTGATGCAGTTCTATAGAGGAATCACTAAGCCTTTGTATCTCTATAACGGTCTGGTTCGGTGCAGCAACCATGCAGAACAGTTACTGACTCACAGACAGTCAGGACTGCAGAAAGAATAACTGCGGCTAGCCTGTCCTCCATGGAGGAAGACCTGTACATTGAGAGGGTCAAGAGAAGGGCGGAGAAGATATCTGCAGACCTCTCTCATCCTGGACATAATTTGTTTGAATCTCTTCCCTCTGGACGGCACTATAGGATACTGCATACTAAAAGAACCAGTTGTTGTTGTTGTTCAGTCGCACAGTCGTGTCCGACTCTTTGCGACCCCATGGACTGCATTATGCCAGGCCCCCCTGTCTTGCACTGCCTCCCGGAGTCTTCCCAAGCTCACACCCAT
>JANHZU010009615.1:20000-30535 GCA_032468055.1 Acrochordus granulatus | reverse complement strand
AACTTAGAACCAATCATGAGGACCACATTCCTGAAGAAGCCAAGATGCTGAAGTTTTGTGAGATTGTTTTGAACCATAGTGATTTGTAACTGTCCTCAATAAAGAACTCAAACCCGTGGGAAAGAATGGTAAGTTCAACTAACATGTTATGATACAAATTCATCCACCTATTTTGACTACCCTTGCCTTCCTCCTTAATATTGCATTTAAAATGTAAGGTACTACTTGGAATTTAGATTGGACTTTTTCAATAGTAGTAAAGATCCTAGCTGGGCACCAAAAAGTAGTTCTGCATGAGCCTTAGGTAATGTTGCTGGGATATGCTGTGCTCCTTTGATGAAGTGAAAAGACTGAATTGCGGCCATTGTTTTTTAAATTATTTTATATAATTTTGGTGTTTTGTTTGGTGGAATTGTAGAAAACTATGTCCAAATAATTGAAAAATTTAACTTGCAGTTTAGGTCTCTTTGCAAAGATCAGAATTTTAGTTTCACTAGTGCTTCCTCTGAGCTCTAATTGGCCAGATTATTCAGAGCTCCTTTTAATCCAATTAATCCAAGTACTATATCATCTGCATGCAACTAAGTTGCGATATTCATGTTTTCTAGTTTTTTTGGAGGGCGGTTAGAGTTAGGTTATTTAGAAGTGATACAATTGTATCAGTATTACACTTGCTAATACTACTAAAAATCTAGCTTTTCTTGCTGTAAGGGACAATTGGTAATTTTGTTACTTCAATGTTTTGTATTACTGTATTTGGCAAATAAAGCTATGAACAATCAGAAGCAATAACTGAATGTTAAGGAAAATGAACAAAATGAACATTATACAATGATACAAATATATAATGTAGTACTCTGTATAATCCAGACATGTTCCTAGACATGCTTGAACTTTAGAATGTTGCTGTGTTCATATTTTGGGGGGTCAGAAGGATAACACTGAACAAATAAAATTGTTTACCATAAAATAGGTAACTTCTAAATCAGGAGCTGACAAAGCCAAAATGTCTGACCATGAATTAGCCATCTCTCTTAAGAGATACTATTCAAGTGCCAGTGAGAATAAATAGGATACAGAAGCTCCTCTTGGTATATTTATCCAATTCTAGAAAGACAAACAACCATCACTATTGCAGAAGGGGGGATTTTTCTGCTCTGACATAAGGTACAGCCTTAAAGGAAAGGCATTAAGCCAAAGAATAGAATGTTACAAGCATAATGACATTTTACTTTCCTGCCATCTTGTTCATGTCTTCCATTTTTTACTGCTATTTATCACTGATTTTTATAATTTTATTGTAAACAGCTCAGAGTCACTCGCTGCAAGATGGGTGGTGCACAAATTTAACAAATAAAATATAACCATACATTTCATTGTGCATATCTAAATTATCTCCTCAGGCAACCAAATACTTACAAATGTAATAGTAACTCCCAGGAATTCATGTGGCACATCCCAGGCTGCATGCAATTGCTTACACCTACTACAACAACTATATCAAGAAGAACTAGAATTTTGAAGTACAGTATGAAGAGCAGAACCATAAACTTTTATTAAATCCTACAAGCCACAGCAGTGCATTACTGTTGAAAGCTATACTCTTAACAGGATCCAAATACTGTAATTGGGAGGATTCGCTAGTCACCTATGGAAAAAAGGATCAGTTTTTCTAAGCCCTACTATGACTGACTGCTCATCAAGATTAAATCTAAATTAATAGCATTGTCTTGGTAAGATTGGGCATAAACTGCTCAATTCTCACACACTATTCAAGCCTTCTTGTCCACATAATTTTATCTGAAGGTGACAAAAAACAAAAATGCAGGTTTTGGTATGAGAATATAAGAAACTGGAAGTTTTCCTCAAGGCAAGATGGCTTTACCAATCTGTTTTGTTCTTCCCACTTCTAAGAAAATGCTGGATTTGACTTCCCACTTAGCCCACCAAATCAGAAAAACTCATCATATAGATTGATCAATATAATATGCACTATTAAAATTAAGCATAGTAATACAGGCATATTTGCCCCAAATTAAATATAATTTAAGCCTCAAATTGTAATTAGAAAAATGTTTAAACCACTAAAAGAAAAACAAATATTTTATGTCAAAGCTGCCAATCCCAGACAGGATATTCAAAGCATTGTAAGCCACCCAGAGTTGCTTATAGTGAGTTGGGACATGAATAAATTGAATAATACCTAAAAATACATTTATAAAATGCTGTCAGAATATTCATAAAAACCGACTGAATGTACTGTAATTTATAACTTGATCCAATCAATCCTGAGAGATTCCAGAAAGGTGCAAAGATAAACATGACAAAAATGAAATCAAATCTAAACAATTTGATTTAACAAGTTGGCTAACATTGTAAAGTATCTTAAATCTAATCTAAGGGCCAAATACATGCTGGAACAACACTTCTTTGACTTTTTAATGAAATATCAGCCAGGCTAGAGTGAAGAGGTATTCCGTAAGTAGGGGCCATTGAGAAAACTTGGGTTATTTTGAAGATTTTTAACTCATTTTATCAATTGCAAAGAAATCTTACGTTTTACATGCTTTGACATATTTTATTAAGTGCTGCTTTCAGTACAATCAATTTTAGGACTGATATGCAGAATCATAAGTTGGTGAGAGAAAATAATTTAGCCAATTGACTTTGCAGTATTCCTTTGTCATTTCTAAAACAGAGAAGCGCTCCATGGAGAATTACTGGAAATTCCTTAGTCAATATTGCACTCATTTCAGTTTCAGAAACAGTGAAAAGAGAAAACAAACAGTATGTAAGAGACAAATACAATTTAATTTACTTATTATTGGAGTACTATTGAACAATATAATACCATTTGACTTTAGTACCAGAACTGCCAGCTGTTACGTGGGCTTACATTACATCAGACACAAGAATAACTAACAAATCTGTTATATAGCACAGCTGAGCTGCAATGAAAGCGGAATACTTAAAACAAAGGACAATGTTAACTCTTAAATATTGGCCATGAAGCATTTGCCACAAAAAAAACACCCCTGAAGCATGCTCTTCAATGAGCAGAAAACTCTGCCTTCTAGTTTTGCTAAAGAACAAAGGCATTGTAGCATTACAAGGAATGAGATACAGAGACAAGTTGGGCCAGCAAAAATAAAACTTCCATTCAAGAGGCAAATAATATTTGAAGTCAACAAACCAGCTGGCAATCTGCCTGCTTTAACAAACTAAATTTCAGGACCCAAAGTGAGATAACCTGGCTATATAAATGTATACCAAAATGCAAATCAAATTAATTCTAAGCAAGTAATTGGAATAATTCAGTCATGACATGAAATACATTTCTACATTTGAGACATTGACATAAAAAATAAAGGTAAGGCTACAAAGAAAGTCAAACATCAGGCTATAATTTATTTTAAAATGACAAAAATACAAAGAAAGGCTTTACAAGACAAATTACACTAAATGTACTGATTTGGCATATAGCAAGTTAAAGTTCTGAAACACATTCATCATGATCAAAAGAGAAATAATGAATTTTTGATCCCATGTAAGCATTATATTAATATTTATCACAAGCTCCCAATCTGATTTTGTCAAATCCCATTTTCAGATTATAAAATGTTCATCAGAATTATTCAATGTGTTAAAATGAATTTACATGAGGACAATTGATATGCAACATTTTTGGTTATCATTCAGCACCCAGAGCACATATGCAAGGTTTACTCCAGGATGTGGCAAGGAACTGTCACTACATCAACTCCTCCCCAAAAGCAAAGTAGGAAGGGCCTCTATCTGGCTTGGCTCTCAGCTGCCCCTCAAATTTGGCCCATGAACAGAGGGAGCAAACAGTGACAGCACCAATCTCCTCCTTCCCCTCAGTTCGACCAAGCTATATTGGAGCCCTAAGAAAATTCACTCTCATTTTGCCTAAAACAACAGTGAGCAGTTGTGGATCACCAAGTCTGAGAAGAAATTAACTTTCTTTTAAGCCAAATGGTAGATTCTTTTCCTGCCCTGTCCTAGCACCAATGATCATTGCCTTCATTCTTTGGGAAACAGCTAGAATTTTTTTGTAATTTTACAAGGCTGTGCTACTGCAAAGTCAAATACTGGACTAAGCCCTCCCAATGGCTGACTTCAGGTAGCACCAAAAAAACAAAGCAAACTAGCTGGATTAAATCATGGTATGGACTAGCTCAGGCAAGGCACAAGGGGGCAGTTCATGGTGTGAGGAGAAACATGTCTCCTCATCAACCCTGAGGAGACAATTAAGACCATCAGGGCTACCTGGAGACTCAACAGAAGAAAAGGACAATGCGTGTTTTCACAATGTGACAGTATTTATTTAACCACTTTACATAGCCACCCACCTCGAAATGCAACTCTGGGTCCCTCACAGCCCCCAAAACAATATTAACACAGAGTAAAATCCTGCAGCATGGCGGAGGGTAAGCCCAGACAGAGCAATCCAGGCAGCCCCCCAACTGCCTTCTTGAAGGGTGGCACTTCCAGGGCTTCAACAAGATTACGGCTCTTAAACATAAGAGCAATTCCGGCCCTGCCGGAGAAAACGCGCTGACGCCGGGGAAGAGGGGCCGCCCGCCAGCTTTGGCCAGAGATCACCTTACGAGCCGTCTCAGTTCGGCAGCCCAGTCGAGGAAGGCCGCGACTTGGCGCGGCCAGGCCCGAACTTCACATTACGGTGATGAGATCCGCCCCCCCCCGGCGGGCCTCCCTACTCCAGCTCCCGGCCTCCCGCAGGGCCCACCGCCGAGGAGAAGGGCGCAGAGCAGGCCGCTCTTCGGCACCCAGCAAATCGGGCGCGCTGTACCGACGCGCAACCGACCGCCTCCAATCGGGGCGGAAGAGGCTGAACGGCCCCGTCGCGTCCCAAAGCCTCCGAGCAGGGCCGGGCCGGGCGATGAGCGCCGCGGTGGCTGCTCCCCGCAGGCCTTACCTGCCCCGCCGAACTGGCTGCTCCCCAGCGTGGTGGGCCGGGCCTTCCCGCTGTTGACGGGGGGGGAGAACATCTGCAAGAGAGAGAGGAACGCGGCCCTCAGCGCGGGGCGGGCTGCCCCCGCCTGTTGCCCCCGCCTGTTGCCTCCGCCGCCCCCTGCCCGCCCCGCGCAGGGCCTACCGCGCTGAAGTCCAGCAGGTCGCTCAGCTCCTTGTCGCTGCCGATGACGGCCAGCCGTTGTTGCTGCTGTTGCTGCGGGTTCATCTTGGCCCTCTCCGCCACCTGCGGGGACGGGGCGCCGGGCCGTCAGGGGAGAGGCCTCCTCGCCCCCGCCTCACAAAGGCCGCGCGCGCCCCGCCGCCGCCTCGCCTTCCCCGCTGTCCGGCGCAGGCTCAGAGTGCTCCCGCGGACGCTCGACGGAAGGAGAGAGGAAAGACGGCAGGCGGGCAGAGCGGCCCACCCGGAGCCGACCGGCGTCACCCACTTCGCCACCAGCGCCCCTGGCGAAAAGCGCGGCCTCCCCCAGGCGACCGGTCGGATTGCCGCAGCACGGCCACGTCGTGCCGCCCGCCCGGGATCCCTCCGCGCGAGGCGGGGCTTAGCCCGCCCCGCCCGCTCACTGCTCCGCCCGCCGCGGTAGCAACGCTGGAGAAGAGCCGCAGGGTCGTCGGCCTGATGCCCCGGATAGATGGGGCGGGGGCTGCGCGGCCGACGGGCGAGGCAGAAGTCAGCCGGTCGGCCGGCCGTCGGGGCGCGAGACAGGCCAAGAAGGCGACGCCGCCGAGGCCGGCGCTGAGCCTTGGTTGGATTGCACGTCTCTGCAGTCTAGCCCAGGTCTGCGCCTGCCGGTCTCGCGTCCCGGGAAAGCCCCCGGGCGGCTTTCGAGTCCCCGGTAGGCTCCGTCCTACAGCCGCCTCAGGTATTCCAACCTCCGCGGGAGCCGGTCTGTCGCCCCCGCCCCATGCCGTCCATCCTCTGCCCCGACGCCCCCTCGCATTACGCTCTAATCTTCGCCGGGCGATGGCGCCGTGCGGGGAATCCCGGGCCGGGCCACCCCCCCTCCTCTTCCTCTGATGCGCGTGCGCCGCCCGCCCAAAATGGGGTCCGTTCTCTCCCGGGGGGGCGCGCCCCCCGGCTCCGCCTCTCGCCTCTCAGTGGGGCTGCGAGTCTCCCCGGCCAGGACGGCCGAGGCTGGGGTACCCCTCTTTCTATGAGACGCCCCTCAGGCCGCACAGGGAAACGAAGAGCGGCACGCTCATTTTTTTCTAACGTTCCTGGGTCCCAGCGGATTCGGTGCGTGGGGGGCCGCAGCCCCGCCCGGCTTCTCCGTCGGACCGCCGCGGGGAGGAGGAAGGTGCGCGGGCGGCGGACGGGCAGCCCCTCCGGGCTGGGAGCGGGGGCCACGTGGGGCCGTGAGGGGACGGGCCTCTGCGCGCCCCGCCCCCGCGCCGTGCATGGCCCAGGGGCCTCCACCACCGTCCGCGTTCGCCCGGCTGCTCCCTCCGCGGCCGCCCGCCGCCTCCTGCCGCGCCGCCCGCCCGCGGGGTAAGACGGCCGGGGCATCCCCCCGTCGCCGCGAGCTCTGGGCTGGGGCGGGAGGGCACTCCGGCGGTCGGCCCGCCATCTTGGATGGAGCGCGGCCTCCTGCTCCTCCCCGGCCCGCCGCGGGCGCCGCCCGGCCTGGTCTCTCCCAGGTGGGGCCGCTGTGGGACGTCGCCAGGCTGCGTGGGGAGGCGGCCGGGCGCCTCGGCCAACCTACCTCGTGGGGCCGTTGCCCGAGAGGCCTGGGGGAATAACGGAGGCGCTTCTCCCGCCCCGGCAGGCTCCGACGCACCCTTGCCGCTCGAGACCGTCCCCGCCGAGCTGCCCCGCTCTTTTCGCGGGGCCGCTCGGTCCCTCCATCGGCCGCTCCTCCTGGGTCAATCGGCGGAGAGAGCGGAGCGGGCGAGGTCGGCCAGAGGGACGAGGGCCGCGAGGAGGAGCGCCTGCCGAGGAGGGTTGCCAGGCGCCCGCAAAACGGCTGAAGGCCCAAGAGCGGCCCCGGCCCAGTGTCGGGCTCGTGAACCTACGAAGGAAGAAGAGGCGGGGGGGCGCAAGATGTGGGGGTGTTGGCGCTGAGGTGGATCTTACGGTCTCCCGGAGTGGAATTGGGGAGAGGGAGGAGAAGCGGCTGCCGTGGGGACGCCCGGTCCGTGGCTTTAAAAGGCGACGGAGAGATAGTCATACCGGTGAGGCTGCGAGGCCCAGGCTGCCACTCCTCCCGCCAAGCCTGCCTCGCTGGGCGCTGTTGGTCCTTACCAAGGAAAGAGGCTTTCCTGGGAAACATCCTTGCTGCGCTCCCCTCATTCTTAACAGCGGTTTGCTCCTCCTCCTGCCATTTTTCCCCTCTAGTTCCACCATGGCAGAGCTTTTCATGGAATGTGAAGAGGAAGAACTTGAACCCTGGCAACAGAAGACAAAGCCCATTGTTGTTGATGATGATGATGACGACGATGAGCCTATCTTTGTGGGGGAGTTCTTGAGCACCAAACCAACCAATACCTGTAAGCCATTTCGAACCATGGGGGGCACATGTTGGGGGGGATAGCAAGCTTCAGAAATTGATCATTTCAGGGCCACTGTGGAATGCAGGGTCACTAATAGGCTAGCCCAGCTAAACTTGCAGCAGCTACTTTCTAAATTGGCTAGCTCAAAAGTCCCATTGAACTGGCAGGAATCATAGTGCAAATGTATTTTAATTAATGATTACCGTGCTCTTGGATCTGTTGTTGGAATGGTTGCAAGAAATTCTGCAGGTTCTTTCAGGAATGAGAAGAATTCCAAACACTTTAGGAATTAATGCAAATGCACAGTGAAATATTATTTTGCTTCTTAAAGCTATATTGATAAATTCCTTTGAGCATATTTTCCTTCTTTTTCATTTTCTGAAACAGATATATTGAACAGAGTTAACCCGAATTCATCACGAATTGGAGTGCAGAATGGTGCCCCTAAAAAAGGTTTGTTCTTCAAGTGATGCCTCTCATTGAAATCTCTAAAAATTTCTGACTCTAACCACATGTAATAATTTGTTTCCTGGTTCCATGTGGCAGGTGCTGTGGCGGTTTCTCCAGGGTTTTACTCTGTGGGCAGACCTGCAACTAGTACTCTAGCAGTTCAGCCACAGCCACGCATGAGCAGCATCTCGGGAACCTCTCAGGTCTTGCAGAGGCCACTTTCGGGATGTTCATCACCACAGGAAGGAGCCAGGTCCAGTGCTGGGATTCCTCAGCCTGTCAATATGTCTACCCCTCCTCAGTCATTGTCACGGAATCTCCATATTCCTGCGTCAGCTCAGTCTGCATCTAGGCCAGTGGCCACTGTGACAGCACAGCCCATTGCACTGAATCGGGTGGGCATTATTTCTTTAGTTATTTACTTGTTTTATACCTGAGACGGCTCCACCCATTCCTCAGAGAGGGTCTTTTATTCTTTTGCAATTTGGGGAGCAGAGCTGGCCCCAGTGGTCACATCTTTGTGTTAATGTATGTTTGGAAGAGGAATCCAGAAGGAGAAACTCAACCAAATGTGAATTCAGCTTTTCAGGTCACTTAAAGAAATGTAACTATAGTAGATATCTTACTTGTTTCTATAGCTTAACTATAGTAACATAATTAACGTGATGTTGGGTGGCCAAGCCATGAAATTGAAAGGGAAATTGTTTATAAATCTCCTCTGACAAGAAGCATTGCCTTCAAGGGGCTTCTCTCTTATGCAGTATCATCCCCTCTGCCTTTCTGATCACCCCTCAGGGCTGCCCCACCATGCTAGCAGTGAGAGCACACAAACCCCAGCCTGTGGGGTCTGCTTTTTGTAGTGTCCTTGTGATACTGTATTTCAAGCATATGCTGTGGCACAGAAAGGCCAGTTGACAGAGGGGTCAAGAGCACAAGCAGTGGAGCAGAAGAGGAACTCTGGGCCAGGCTCTGCAGGACTTTGGAAATGAGGAAGGGACGTGATGAATGTGCATCTTAGCAGAATAGAACTCTTAACTGAAAAATATAAACTTGAGTGTTGAGTTTTTGAATATTTGAAGTGTTTCTACAGCAACAGAAAAATATTCCAAAGAGTTCCATTGTTGAGCTAATAAGCACGTTCCCCACAGATTACGCCAGAAAAAAATCCAGGCCTGACTTTAGGCGTAAGGCAGAATTCAGGAGGGTCACAGTATCAGAGTGGATCACCCATGAATACAACAGGTACATCCAAGTCAAGATTTTCATTTGGGGGGGGCAAAAATGCATTTAAAAAAATAGGTGGCCACACGCTCATATTTGGTCTGGGAATGAGGGCATTTCTTAAGGAAATGTTCTTCTTCATAGCAGTAACTTTGACATGAAGGCACAGAGGGGTTTCATTGTACAGCAAGCATCCCCATGAAACATGTTTTGGATTTCAGCATGAGCTGTATCTGTGGACTGATTTTGTGTCTGTTGGAGTCAGTTTTAAAGAGAAGGAAGCCAGGCCCTGACTTCAAAAACCTGAAGAAGCTATGAAAAGCTATTTAAATTTTAAAACATTTCTAGGCTTGTCTAAGCGTCCATCCACTTCTGAAGCCAGTAGTATTGCTCCCAAGAAGGCCAAGGCTAACGAAACAGGCTCTGGGAGTGAATCACCTTTCCTGTCCTCTGTTAAACCTGCAGATGACCCAGCCCTGTTTGAGAAAGGTAGGACTACTGGGAACATGAGTATGTCATGTTGGGGGAAAGCTTGTCCAGAGTATTTTAAAGGCTGCCCTGAAATACTTAAAAGCAGAAGAAAGGCATCAGGCTTCTGGTCTGATCTGAGGGAATCTACATAAGGACTTTATTCAAATCCTTCTCTGAGGGAGATGGACAATTAAAAAATGTGAAAAATAGGTAGGTTGATTGATTGGTTGATTCACCTCTAGTTATTCTAGTGGATTAAAGGATGCCTTTGGAATGATTCCCCAGAATGTGAATGAATTTAAGGTATCTGCCTCATGTATTCAAATACACATTAACTAATAACATATCCTGTTCCCTTTTTTCACAGATGTTACTTCAAGTAACATTAAGAATGGAGCCCCTTTTCCACAAGCATGCCCAAAATGTAATATTCATTTTAACCTTTTGGAGCCACTGAAAAATCATATAAAGGTAAATATCCTTGGGGAGGACATTTTAAAAAAATTGTAAAAGTGACATTGGATTATTTGGCATTTCTACGCATGATAAAATCTGGGACTGTTCGACTTTTTTTTATTCAACCTTTGAAGAAGAGATTGGACACAGATAAAGATGACTGGGTTTTCTTATGACTTTTAAAAGTTTCTTCTGTTTGCCCTACATTTTAAATACAGTACAGTATTAGCTAGTTCAGCTGCCACATTTTTTGTTTGAGATGAATACAGCTTCCCATTCCAGTGAGAAAATGCATACTAAATTCACTCTGTTGGTATTTGCTAGTATTCCCATAGCTGAAATAAGGCTCAGGTGAAATACAAAAGTGAAAAGTTCTATGCAGCTTGGTATCAGCTATTTCCCTTTTCTGGCTCTGTTGTGAAGATGTCTTT
>JANHZU010009615.1:7307-18140 GCA_032468055.1 Acrochordus granulatus | reverse complement strand
ATCCTGTGCTCACAGGCATGGCCTGAGCTGTACAAGAGTTGTAGCAACGGAGCCCTTGTAGGAGCCCAGGGCTGTGGTGTTGTGGGGAATAGGAGCTTCCATTGTATGTATCTGGAGGACTCGGCTCATTCCATTTGACTGCCTTTCTCCCCAGGGGCACTACTGTGGTTTGTCTTAACTGTGATTTCCTGACGGATGTTTCTGGCTTGGACAAGATGGCCACTCACCTGAATGAAAGTCAGGCTCACACTTGCCAAGTGATTGTAGAACATGGTAAGTGTCTTTGAGGCCTGGCTTTGAATGTAATAGTGAAACACTAGTTTTAGCTAGTATACTGAATTCTCTTTTTCAATTCTAGTTCCTTTGGATTACTTAATTGCTACTGACGTTTCTGGGTGAGTTTCTGAAATGAAATTGTTTCATCAGCTGGGTGGATATGGACGTTCTTCACTTCCACATAAGAAAGTTGTGAAAAAGCAAGTTTGGCTGTGCTCCTGATTAGATATGGACATGACATTCCTCACGTATTGTTAACAAGTGTGGAATATACTTTTACAGGGTCCATGTGCTTTATTTGGTTATGTAGGTCAGTTTTTTGCTCTCCCCCCACCCAGAACCAAATAGCCTTTTGGAGGAAGGTGGCTCTAGGGTCCTCCTAAAAAGAAAACCCTTTTAGAACCCAGGCACATGGAGGTAAATTGCTTCACCATCAGATCATTGTTTTCATTCCTATTAACATTGCCTATGTAAATGGTATGTGGGAATGACTTTGGGAGACCAGAGGGAACACAGCTTGTAGCTCATAGGCAGAGCAAGAAGCTCAGGAGAGATCCTTCCTAAGTTATCAGGCTGCAAGATGGCAGCCAGAGAATTGTACTTTCAGACTTGCAAGGTTCTGTTGATATAGCCTTATAATAGAATAAGCTTATCTGACCATGTTTCCTCTCTGGTCTACCTGATAAGGCTGTCTGCCTACAAAAGCAGCAATGCTAGCCATCAGAATCATTCTTCTAGGAGGAGCTTTACCTCAAATTTGGCACTAAACTGCTTCTAGTAGTAGGAAGCTGCAGAAGCAAATCCCCCCTGTAATGGTGCTCAAGATCCCTGTTTCTACTCCTGGAGGTTTTGAAAGTGACTGGACCAGGGCCAAAGATATTAAACCAGTAAAGGTGGCGCAAGAAGATACTTTTCATCCCAAGGGCCTCACAGGTAACATTGGCGAAGCCTTTTCTGATCCAAAAGTTGGATTCGTGATGAATGATGCAACTGGTAGCATCCCAAACTTCAGTGAATCCAATTTCATTTTTCACTGTGTCAACAAAAAAGATACCCATCACTAGCAATTTCTTTGAGTAAAAAGCCTTTGAAAAGTTAAATTGGGTAACAAAAACTGATGAATATACATGGTTTAATAAGAGATGTGCCTTTGTCACTATCCATACAGAATTCCCTACACTCTGAAAATCAGTCTTGGTGGGGTGATAAGCTTGTTTAGAAGTCAGTACATTTTGATAATAAATAGCTAATCTCAGGTTCAAACTGGGCTTGAAAATTATTGCAGAGAAATCTACTGTGAGTGAGAGATTGGAGTCTTGCCTGCTTGGGCCCAGAGTGTTCCAGAACAACCTCCTTGTTCTGGGCAGGATAGATTGATGGGGCTCAAGGCTCCCCTACCTCTTTTGTTAACCTGTTACAGACACAGAGGTGTGGAGAGGAGGCAGAGGTGCCCCTTTCTACGGCACCCTCAATGTCTCTTGTTTCTTTGCTGGAGCATGCACCTAGAAAATAAGGTTGAAAGCAGATGAAAATAGGAGCAGCTCTTATCTGACAAAGGCAGCAACCCAGGGGACCGAGCTGAGAAACACTAGGCTGTCCCTTTTCTTTTCCTTTCTTTGCTTCCGTGCTTTGTGTGAGCAAATATTCTTGCAGCAGCTCTGCTCCGCTGCAGGAGAACCTAGAGCTGGGGGGAGGGGAACTGTCCCAGGAAAGAAGGCAGAGGTGCTTAAGCCCCTTGCCTTGATCCAGCCAGGCCTCCTTCCTGCTTCTCAGGGAAAGAATGGGAAGGGGAGCAGGTGTGGGTATAAATCTTTTTCTGGCTTGAGCTTAGAATGGAGTAGGAAACTCTTTGAGGTGGAATTACTCAGAAAGTGCAGCTTACATTCTGCCCCTCCAGTGTAATAGTGTACAGAGAGATCGTACAAACGGTTAAAATGATTTTTAAAAAGGCCATGTTCCATTCCCTAAGCAGTGAGTGTTGGGCACTCCTTTTACTAATGCACTGGGACAAATATTGCAGGTATTCTCCCCCTCTTCTCAGAGTAGCTGACAACCACAAAGGGGAAATGCCAGTGGGCTTTTCTTGGTAGGGAGCATCAAACCAAATGCTTTGGCAAGTGAAAGAATCCAATAACCATTAATGGAGATTTTCAAACAGTTTAAAATTTTAAAATACATGATAGTATTTTTTTTCCTTTTAGTTTTAGATAGCATATAATCAACTTCAAAACTAACCAGTGTTGTTTTGTCCTTTAGCCTAGCAAAGGATGCATTATTGAAAAATGAAATTGAAGAAAAGTCAGAGGTAGTCCCTTTTTTTGTCTTAAAACTTTTGTGTAGCTATATCTATTGAAAGTTTTAGCAGATGATGTGTAAGTTCAGTTGTAACAACTCCTGCATAACCCACAGTGCAAATATACAGCTTGCAAATACCATGTCCGCTTTTAGATTTTAAGATAGGCTTCAAAATGATAACTATATTCTTAATATGAAATGAACTAATTTTTAAAAAGCAGCCTTTTCCATCTCAGCACCAGTAGTAGAGAGTGCCATTTATATCTTTTAACATGGAGAAAGAAAAAACTCTTCCCAGATCTGGCTGTAAATTGGCATTGCCTTGAATGTGGCTGAAAGAGTTGCTGGAGCATATTTGCATCATATAGAAAATGGTCCAGGAGGAGGGGGATGGCATGGCTCCTGTGCTTCTGCCTCAGAAGGAAGGAGACAGAAAATGACAGTGCTGAATGTAAAAATCTAGCCAGGATTCGAATCTGGCATGACTTATCTAACCTGCATGGGAGTGCACAGCATCCCCCAGCTGTTGAGATAGTTGCTGCACACCTTTCTGCTGCAGTGCACGCCTCCTCTCTTCCTCACCTGTCTGGCCTGCTTGCTTCTCTGAGATCTTGAGCAGTCAGTGTCTGCTTTGGTGTGGTTTCCTCCAGCTCTGTGGTTGGTTTTACTTTTATCATGTTCCTGATTCATATTGTAGCTATTTCCACATCTGCCTCAAGTGTTTCCTTCTTGTGTTTCTATGGTAGTGCCCAGGTCATTAGTCCCTCTGTTGTGGATCCAAATGGATCCAGCTTGCTGTCGGTTGTGTTCATTTGTTCATGGTGGTATTAAATGTGAATATTGAAGGAAAATACCACTATTCCATGTGTTTGGAGATTTGAATCATGGCATCTGGACTTGTTTCAGAAACAAATCCAGTACCATGATTGAAACCTTCAATCATTCATTCATTCATTCATATACCGCCGAAATCAGAAGATTCTCAGCGGCTTACAATATAAAAGAAAAAATTCTTCCTGGATGAATGAGAATTCAGCAGCATTTAGCAGCCCTATACCGTGTGATACTGTGCTCTTTTTTTTAGAAGTGTTCGGTGCCAGCTATATGTGAAGATGAAAGAGAAGCATCTATTTCAGAAAGGTAAAAGTAAAGTTAGTTCTTCTACAGACTAAAGTATGAATGAGCTTGTGGCTTTTTTAATAATGTACAGTGAGTGTAGTTATAAAGTTGACTCTGGATTTGTGCAAATCTTGAACTGGAATGTGCAGTGAAGAATAGGGCTGTTGGTTCTTTGGAATGGGAGGCAGCAAGGTGCTTTGAAACAGGAACGAGGCAGAGGCAGTGCATCTCTTCTCTGGGTCATGCAACAGACAGCAATCCCAGGGAAATGTGGCTGCTTTAAAGGGTTTCAAGCAGTATTCTGTTCTTGATCCCATGTGGTCCTCTACCCATAATTGCTACCTGCTCGAGCAATAGCCGCAGGACTAGGAGGATCCCCAAATTGTGCCACAGCCTTGTCCAGGAAAGAGCTGCCTGCTGAAAATCTACAGATCCCTAGACCCACGGGTTAAATCCCCAAAGCTATTCTTTTTTGCTAAAATTGAGTTGGAGCTGTTCCTTCTCATCCAGATCCTCACAGCCTCCAGGCACTGGGTCAGCATCGCAGCAGCAGCAGCTTCTGCCTGGCCAGGGTGGAGTTGTGTCAAAAAGAGGAGCAGCAAGAGACCCAGACCCTTAGACACACCCCGTACTGCAAGGGGCTAAGACTAGACCTCCCCACAATACCCAACAGGCTGAAGCAAATAACAACATGTTTTATTACAGTAAAGTAATATATTATGTGCTTATATTGCTTTTTCAGCCCACAGATGAAAGGATCTGTGAGAGAAACAAATGCAGATCTTCTTGGAATGCAGAACAGTGACACTGCTTTAGCTGCTGACAGTGAAGCTAAATGGTCAGTTCTGGAACTTAAGTTTAGTTCAGAGTCTCAAGCCTGCTTCAGTAGCCTAGCAAAAAGAGCGTCATTGGAGGGCCTTGGAAATGAGCATAATGAAAGCATGCTAGTGGCCAAGTGTGAAGGAAGGCAGTCTGCTACTGGAGAAGACATTTTTGGCCCAGAACATGAAGCCTATGCAGGAGAAAACAGCACGACCAGCCTTGGAAACCAAACAGATGGGGACCTTTTAGCAGCACAAAAGGAAGGCAGCATGGTGCTGTCAGCTGTAGCCACTTCAAAATTTGGACCCTCTTCCAAAGGATCCGAAGACAGCAGTACAAAGGGTTCCACAAATCCAGAAAATCCCAGTCTTGTAGTTGCTGAAAGCAGAGGTGGTTTGCTAGTCGCAGAAGATACTTGTAGCTCAGAGTCCATGGGCAGTCCAATTATGGTGGGTCTTGCAGGGGACTGCCCTTCCAATCAGAGTGACCTTGGCCCTACTTCAGAAAGCTGTGGTGGATCAGCACTCCCTGCCTGCTCAAGTGATGCCACAGTACCTGAAGCAGCAAGCAGTGCAGACTCTCCAAGAAATGAAAGTGATGTTGGTCTTGTGGAGATAGAAAACGCCTCTGCTTTTGGAGAGTCAGCTCATTCAAATGATTCTGCAGATCTTCAAGGCGAAGGAGATAGGGACAGAATTGAAGATGGGGGCAAGGCAGTATCTCTAACTGCACAATGTGCAAAAAATGTCTCTGATTTGATTGGAGAAGAATCCTCCATTGTAGAGCTCCACACCTTTTCAAAAAACTCTGCAATCGGGATGGTGAGAGATCCTGTTGGAAATCCAGATGCTGATGAGTATGTGGGAAGTTCAAACACTATCACTCAGGGATTGCAAGCAAATTTGTCACAGAGCCCTCCTGAAAAGACAATCTTTGACAAGCAAGGAGAAGCAGAATCAACCAAACTTGGAAGCCGTAAAAGCAGTGCCAACTCTGATGTCCAGATAGAGGTGGCTGATTTGGATGAAGCTCAGCTGGCAGACCTGAACGTGGATTCTACTCAGTTGGCATCCAGTGATGAAGAGGTCAGCTTTGAACAGTTCTTGCGAAGAAGAGGAGAACCTGACTCTGTCCATTCAGATGCAAGTGAACAAGGCAGCATTCATCTGGAACCGCTGACTCCCTCAGAGGTGCTTGAGCATGAGGCTACTGAGATCTTGCAGAAGGGAGGTGTCCCAGTCTCAGCCAAAAAAGCTGGACTTGGTTCTGAGCCAGCCGACATTCCTACCGGAGATAGCAGCCCAAGCCAAGAGGACTCATCTGTTAGCCAGAAGGAAGAAAATGATGAAGCCAGCTGAAGGAACAGTTTTGCCTTGACAGTACATGGATTGCAAGATAAAAGAAGCAAGGCAGGGTTGCTGCTTGTCAGTTGCAAATTAGGCAGGCAGATACCGAGATCAGAGAGCCCAGAAGAAGCCAGTGGCTGCTTGCAATAATTTTACCCTGTGAAACTGGAGGATAAGGTGCTACTGAGTTCAAAGTAAGGGCTCTATAGGAACTACATTTTTAAAAACAATTTGGGTGGATATGCCCCAGAAGAACACTCAGAAGGAAATCCTGGGCTAGAGGTTGCATTTCCCATCCCATCAATGGTGACAGTTCCCAACTCAGGCACCTCTGGATTGGTGTGATCTTACAAGAGGCTAAGCTCTCCTTAAAACTCGGGGAAAGTGGATGGCTATACATATATTTGTGAGATTCCCTGTGTGCAAGCAGAACCAAATTGTACAAACCTGTTTGTAGGAAATGTGGCATATGATGGGCCCCCTGGCTCTTCCTTTGGGGCAGTTACTCTTTTATTCTTTTTGTTAATGACAGGCCCTGAAAACAAAATGGCTTGAAAGAAATGAAAAGCTGAAAAGATGTAATCTGTTACCAAAAAGAAGAAGAAACTTGGAACCGTTTAAGTCAGGTATTGAAGGGGGCTTCTGGATTTAAATTTATGTAAAGCAAAATTGAAATGAAATGAGGGGGTGGGGTGGGGTGGCATGAAAATCCTTTTGATATATTGTAGCTAGTGAAGGAATGCATAACATGATGTAACAGCAATTTGCTTTTTAAATATTAACACGCTTAACTAAAATGTTCCTCTAAATCTTGTAGAAAGTGATTTTGAACTTGAGGTTTGTTTTTATGAATTTAAATGTTTTGAATTTCCGTTAAAACACCAGTGTACATATTTTGGAGTAAATATTTGCAAGAAAATACTATGAGTTTTGTTCCTCTTCATGTGACATTTTTGAAACTGACTTGTAGTTTCCCAGGTTCTGTTGCTTGCCCACCCTTGGCAGGGCTTAAAGCTTTCCTCCCCAGAGGGAATGTGGTTAGGCCCAGTTCAGGATTTGTACCATCACCTTAGTTGAAAATGTATGCACTTTTGTTTAGTCTCAAAGGCGCAATATGTTCAGAGGCAACACTGTGCTGCTGCTGCTACCATGCACCATCCAGTGTCAGAGAGGCTTCTTCAGGCCCACCAGCCATGAAATAAATGCAATAGGTCTCAGGCTGGGTCATCTTTGAAAAGAGGATCAGACCAACAGAAATTGCTAGGAAATAGGCTGGTGCTTTGGGGGCAACTTTTGCACCCGACAAACCTTGCTGGCGATCTCCCTCTGTTGCTGAATAGCAGTGTGTGTGGTTATTGAAAGAATTAATAAGGCTACCAACTTGTAAATTAGGACTGACATACAAGTTTCAAACTAATATGAAAATAAAACTCCTCAACATACATAACACACATAGCCAAGGCACAGGACCGTCGTGGCCATGGATAGAGAACTAAGAAGCCCTTCGTTTCAGAGTGACATGTAGGGCTGAGTGGCACAGGCGGGGAAGGGATAGAGAAGCTTTTCCCAACAAGGGAGTTTCTGTGGTCAGCGGTGATGAGGACCTGCGTGGGGTGCTGCGGTTGGGCTTGCTGGTTGGCTTGAGGGCCACTGTCTGGAGCCTGGAATAATCCAACCCAGCCACTTCCAGTTCTTGGTCAGGGTGGCTGTGTGGAAATTTTCTGGCCTGAAAATTAAATCCAGGGTCAGTCAAGGCTGAGTGGACTGTGACTGTCCCTGGGGCTGCTTCCTCCGAGGCGTTGTCTCGGTTAGAGTTGCGAAAAGGCTGCGGAAAATCTGGAGCGAAGTTATTTTCCTCCCGCACCTGCATGCCTAAATACGCAGACAGCCCAAGCGGGGAGAGGGCAGAGGCGCCCCACCGAGGCAGCCCTTCTGCCTGCCCTCGTGGGCAGCTTCAGGCTCTGCGTGCAGCCGCTGGTCGGGCAGGGGCGCCCGGGCCCTCCGCTGCCACAGCGGCCTCTCGAGGCTGCCGCCCCCTCCTCTCCCCGTCCCCGATATTCTGAGGGGCGGGGCGGGGCGGGGCGGTGCTCCGCCCAGGCTCTCCACAAGGGCTGAGGGTGCGCAGGCTCGGTTGCCGGAGACGCGGCGCGCTCCCTCCCCGGTTTCCGCCGGAAGCGTGCCCGTTGCTAGGCAGCGCGCCGCCGCGTACTCTCCCGTGCCGGAGCTCGGCCTACACGCCGCCCGCCCCATCAGGCGGGCCGAGGTCTTCGCGCCCGCTGCCCTCTCTGCGGTCAGGCCCGCGGCGGCGATGGCGCAGAACCCGCGGAGGCGCCAGCCTGCGGCGGCACAGCTGATGGACCGCAAGCAGCATGAACTCTACTTCCAGCAAATGCGGGAGCGGGAGCACCGCAAGAAGCTGGATCGCGTTCACCAGCTGGAGGTGATGTGGGAGGCCGAGGCCCGCGTGCAGCAGAAGCGCGTCACGCGGCTGCTGCGGGAGGAGGAGCAGGAGCGGCGCCTGGAGGAGGCCGTGCAACAGGTGGGCACGGGAGTCCCCTCGGGGAGGCGTTGCGAGCCTCGATGCCGGAGCCCGGCCCGGTGCAGCCGCTCGCTTTAAAATCTTTCCAGGCGTTGCAGTGCCAAAACAGTGGCTAACAGATTGTAACCTTCTGTTGCCCTGCATGTTAACTCGAGTCCTTCCGTTCTGTGGACGGTTCAGTAAGAATTACTGTCTGGCACAACATGATGATTCTTTTGCAGATTTGAACTTTCAGACAATTGCAGAGAAACGTACACTGAAATTTACAAAGTTCTGTGCTTTGTCAGGCGGAAGAGAATAAAAGGCTGAAAGACCTGGAACTGCAGCAGGAAGAAAAACTGGCAGCCGAATTAGCAAGATTGAACCACGACCAACTTAAGGATGAAAAAATGAGGCAACAAATCAGAGAGAACAGGTAATTCCTTTGTTGATCACTTTGTGACGTGAAAAAAGCCAGCTGCAAGAAAACTTTGTTGCTGGGAGCCTTGTGGCTCTGGGGTCAGAGACAGCACATAGCTTCTTGAATATACAGGTAGTCCTCAATTCAAAGTTACAGTGGCATCAGAAAGATTGGTTTATGGCTTGTAAAGCACTTCCAGCTGCCATATCTACCCCAGCAATCACATGACCACATTTTGGGCATTAGGCAACCAGCTTGCATGATTGGAGCATTCCACGGTTATATGACCTGATTTGCAACATTTTTTGCTAGTTTCTGGCAAAACCCGCCCACTTGGGAGAATAGACTTAGGGCTGCATGATTTGCTTAATGACCACCTTAGAAATAAGTTGAAAAATTTGAGTCCAGTCACATGGATGCTTTGACTTATGACCAAAATTCTGGTCCCAAATAAGTCAAGGATTGTCTGCAGGTTTCTTTAACTTCCTAGCCAGCTCTCCAGCTGCTGCTGTCACCCCACCAGTGCCATTTGTGCTAATTATTTACAGGGCTCTTCAATCAAATAAATCATCATTTCCATCCTTTTTTGTTTACTTCTAGTATTGAACTGCGGGAGTTGGAGCGGAAATTAAAATCTGCCTATATGAATAAAGAGAGGGCTGTTCAGATTGCTGAAAAAGAAGCTCTGAAATATGAAAAAATGGTAACTACTTTTGTGGAATTTTTAATTTTTGGACTCTTGATGAAATTAATGCTGTGAGGATGTTGGAAAATGGCAGTGCTGCAAAGCAGAATGTATATGTACCTAAAGAAATATTTAGGGGCAAATATATAAAGAATACTTGTGTAATTAGAAGTTGTCGACTGCAGATATGAATATACACATGGGCTTTTATATGCAGAGGATGTTGAGAACCTGAATGATGTGTAGCAAAACTTAGATTTTGTGATGTGAGAGAGAACAGATCTGTGTTTGATAAGGAAGATGGAGCAAATAACTTAAAATTATATGTAAAGGGAAACAGAGCAAATAGATGAATTTGTGCCAACAGAAGGAGGATGCCAAGACCTACCAAGCGATGAAGGAAGAGCAAGAAAGAGCGGCCGAGGCGGAGAATGCTGTTGAAATGAGGCACAATCAGGAGAAGTTGCTCTATCAGCGAGAACTGGAAAAACAGCTGGAAGACCAAGAGAGGCGGAAGCAGGCTGCCTACAAGGAGTTCCTTCGAGAGAAACTCTTGATTGATGAAATTGTGAGGAAGATCTATGAGGAAGATGAAAAGTTAGTTTAGGTTATGCTATACCTGCTTGGCTGCTCTATTTATACTTTCTTCAGTATGAATTGGCATAATAATTACAGGTAGTCCTCAACTTACAACCATTTGTTTAACAACTGCTGGAAATTATGATGGCACTAAAAAAAGCGATTTACAACTGATGCTCACACAGCTGTTACAGCATCCCTGTAGTCAAAATTTGGTGCTTGGAATTGGTATATATTTATAATGGTTGCAGCATCCCACAATCATATGATCACCATTTATAGTTTTCCCATGGACTTTCAACAAGTAAAGTCAACGGGGGAAACCAGATTCACTGAACAAATGTGTGATTTATTAAATGACTGCAGCAAAAAAAAGTTGTAAAATTGGTATTAGTCACTTAATGACTACTGCATCACTTAGCGACAAAAGTTTTGATCCCAATCGTGGTCATACATCAAGGACTACCTGATACATTTTGAGGGCTGGGACTGGCATTTTTTGCTTCACATTAAACTTCACCAAGATTTTCTATATCATGGAATCTACCCATTCTCCTGCTCAGATTAAAACACTCTCTCAAACATTGGCTATCGAGCCTCTGCTTAAATGCATCCAGTGGGGGAGCTCCCATCCCTGAATAGCTAGGGTCATGCCTGTGGCTGACCTACTTCACATGGGAGAAGGCTTGGGCTCCCCCTAAAGGCTGGTGGCTCCTTGCATGGCTGGTGGGCCATTCTAAGTAATTCTTGCACTATGATACAAATCCTCTGT
>JANHZU010009614.1:0-12370 GCA_032468055.1 Acrochordus granulatus | reverse complement strand
CCCTGAACAATTGGTACTTAAGCAATGCTGCCTATGGTTCAAGAGTTAGCAGACAGTCATCAAGAGCAGGACTCAGTTGTTCTTTCAAAATTACTTACTAAATTATCAGGCAAAGGCATTGGGTGAACAGTTTCTCCAAATTTCTCCACTGAAAGGATAAATTCTGAAAAAAAAATCTCAAGTGTGAGACAGTAGTGATGGTAGCACCATCACTGACAAACTTCAACACAAAGATTATCTCATATAATTTCCCTTGGGATTTAATGGCACATGGGTAGCCAGGGAGATCATCATGCAGTGTGTAATGAAAGACTTTTACACAAACATCCTGCTTTCACATCACCAAATAATTATTTAATAATTTAATAATTTTCTAATTTGAAAGAAATGCTAAAACAACATTGTTTTATGAAATGGAATGAGAACTGTGGAAAAAATGAACAATTTGTTTCTCTGGTTGTAAGCAGCATTAGCAATCACTGGTGCAAAATTGTACTTGTGCATTTTTATATAAGGAAGCCTACTGTAACACAGTTTCAGTTATGCTAGTCTGTTGAACCAAAAGCAATAAAGGGCTTGTAGCAACTGAGGAACTAACACATTTATTATGGCATCTGCTTTCAAAGACTTACTGTAAAGAATAGCTGATGTAATTATACTTCTCTTAATCTTCATTAAATCACAATATTTGTTGTTAATATTCTCTGAATGATTATAAAGTCTATTAGCTGCATTCTTCTTTATCCCCTCCCTAGAAATTTCTTTATTTCTTTTTTCTGGCAATTGCAGTGGCTCAGATTTATAAATCAAGTTAATATTTTTTTTCTTATAGCTTTGTATGTGTGTGCGTGCGTGCACATCTCTCTCTCTCTGTGTAGGTATTAACAACAGAAGTATATGAAATGGCACAATTTGATTCCTCAATATTCATTGATATAGATATTATATTTTGGGAGACAAGGTAATCCTAGGAATATATTTTAGCTATTCCCATTAACAACATTTTCCAAAGGGCAAAATGAGAGAAGATGTTTCCTTGAGGACATGGATAAGAAAATACAATGTGAAAAGATGGAGCAAGTATGAACATTATTTCCAAAAAGAACAAGATGCAACTGAAAGAGGATCCAAGAAGACATGGAGCCAGAATGGGGAACTATTAAATCTTCACCAGTGTTTGGAATAGTGAGCCAGCTTTGAAAATGAAGCTGGCCTAGCTTCAGTTCAATTTCAAAGTAAGAAGATATAGATTAGATTTCCCAAGTGTGGTGGTATCCCCCATATTTTGGCCTACAACTCCAACCAGCCCTGAACATTAATTATGTTTTCTGGAGCTGATGGGAATTGTAGGTCAAGACCTCTTGGATATGTGAGATGGATGTTGATGGATTCCAGATATGGGGAGGAAGGCTATAACTAGGAGAAGAAAAACAGAGCATGAAATCAGTGATTGCCTGTGACAAAGAAGCATTGCTATATACCAGGAAATGCCTGGTTTGAATATAATTTGTTATAAATAAAGCAGATGTCCTTAAATGAGCTCCCAAGTCCTCATTTTCATTCTTCAATACTTAAAATTAAGGTAGCCATTTATGCAATACAAACAAAGAAGACAAAAGATGACCAGGTTGACATAACATTTGCATTTGTTAAAACATATACATAAAAACCAAATTAGAAATAATAATATTATTCAAACAGAATTATTTGAATGGGGAAATTATAATTGGTGATCCATATGTCAATTCAGCACATGACAATTGTTGATGACCCACTTTGAGCATTCTGTATTTTGTTCTTTTGAAATCAACCATATAGGAGGTATGGGCCATCTTTGAACATGACAGATGTCTACAGAGAAAGACTAAGCTTTCAAACAGAGGAATGTTTTCAGTGATTTAGGAGAGATGACTACTCTAACTATGCCATGAGGTTCAGAACTGATCTTCCTGTACAGCAGGGTGAAATTACACATTTTAGGTTGCAGGTGACAAAGGAGAGCTCTCTTGGATAGAACAAAAAGGTTTCACTGGTCAAACAAATCTTCCCAAAAGCTCAGGGAAAAAAAAATCCTTTACTTTTATTTCCCAGCTGCCTATAATCCTGGACATTGTGGATAATCCTGCTTTACATATAATGCTAATACAAGTTATGGTGGTTTGTTTTTGATGAAATAATAAAATAATCTTGGATGAAACAGTAGTGAAAGATTTGTGGAAGAACTATTTTAAAGATTCATGTGGGAATGTTAGCAATAATGTAGAATTCAATATGAATACTATAAATGTTGATTGACAGATTATGTTCCATCAGTTTGGTGTTGATATTTAGTCTCCACATAGACAGATTTTCCCCTGAATATTATCCCCAGCCTGGCCTTTCAGATACACCCATCACCACTGTAATCAAGTCCACCTACCTTGTTGCTAATCATCCTCCTCTCTTTCTTTCCAACTTTGCCAAAATTATGGACTTTTTAAGGGAGCTGAGTCCTCACATAATGGGTCCAAATATGATAATTTGAATCTGTTCATTTATTCCTTGAATGAGAACCTAGGATTGAGTTAATGATCCATTTGTTAATGATCCATCCACTTGGCTGTCCATATTATTCTCAAAAGTCTTCTTTAATGCCGGAGTTCAAAAGCATCAATTCTCTTGCTATCTTATTTTTTCAAAATGTAATTTTCACTTCCACGGAAAGTTAATCTTGTGTGCACAATTTTGATCTTTGATCAAATTAACACTTTGATTATAAAATAATTGCTTTGGTCATTCATCACAGCATGTGAGTGTCTTTTTTAAGATAAAGACATCACTGTCTTATTAACTGCTAGATTATGCTATATTTTTCAAATGCTGCCTAAAATGTCAGTGAATTTATTTCATATCTATCTGTGTTGAGCTTTCTTATGTTCCCAATGTATTTATTGCTTTGTGGTTTAATTTTATTATATTTATGTAAACAATTTATATGGCTGACCATCTCCGAGCAATTATTGTGCTCACAGACTGTACTCAAAACTCACTTTAACAAGAAGTTAAAACCACAAAACAAAAACAGTAAACTACCAATACAACTAAAGTCTGGGGTCAAGAAAAATCATTCCCAATTTACTACAAAAAAGCAGCAATAAAACCAATCTGCCATCCAGCAGAGCCTACTGAACTTTCTGCCCAAGTGCCTGAGGAAAGAGCCAGACTGTATATGTCAGGAGAAGCATAAAAGTAAATTGAAGGCAGTGGGAATGGAATACTTCAGAAATGTGCATGCTGGGTGGATGATGATTAATTTGGATTCCATACAAAAAGCGAATGGCCAGTACAAAAGTACATTAAGTTGGTTGATCTACCTAGTGTACGAGGAGTGAATGAATTGAAAATAAAGACCAAAATTATGGTGGATGCATGGAGTTTATGAGATCCTCCAAAAGAAAGAGGCAAGAAGTTTGAAGAAAAGACAGAATATAAAATGGCATGTGAAGATGGGAGAAGCGAAAATGGGTTGTGCAGATGTAATTAATGGTGTTGGTTTGTTTATTTATTTAATAAATTTATGTGGCCACACATCTCATATGCAGGACTCTGGATGACTAGATTTAATCTTGATACATATCTCGATATAAACTATAGTTAATTTCCTTTTCTTATTTCATGCCTACATCATCCATGAATTGAATGCATTGGATGAGGAATGAATGAATTTCACCCCTCATTCATTCATTCATTTATGTCTTAGTTTCTTTCTTCCATTTTTGAAATGTAAAATATTTTAAAAATAAAATAGGGTAGGGAGCCTGGAAAAATACCATGAAATATATTGCCAGGAACAATATTAGTTACCCAAAATTTAATAGGATGTATAAATCCACACAATACATCTAAATGTGAGGTGTGTAAATCAGGCCACTGATGTGTGAAGAAACCATGGTTTAAAGTCCTAGTTTAGTACTGAAAACACAGTTATGATTAGTAGTTTTTCAGGGTCAATGACAGAAAGATGAAAGCAGGAACTAATGTCTGAATGGTGGGCTATTCCTTAAAATGTTGGACTTAAAACAGTAGCTAGGAGATGGAGGAATGATAGAAAGCAGGAACTACAGTATTTCAAGACTGTAATGCTGGAGTTAATTTGAATCATATATTTTCTGACAATTTTTACCAAAATCAATTACCTGGTCACTTTCTGCTTTGTTTTGTCTTTCCTTTAGAAGCATTTTGGTGCTGCATTAATTTATTAATATGGGGCTAGTGGACTTTTGCAGACCTGTTATTCCTCAGGTCCTATAACCTATATATAAAGATTTATAGGAGATTGTTAAAACAGAAAATTCACTGCTGAGGATCATTTTCTATCAGTTCCTAACACAGAGCAGGACAAATTGGTTTGTGCCAGCATATTTGACCTCAAATGATAAAAAGACTTTCCCATTGATAGTGTTCAAACAGGGCCAATTGCTGCAGAGGAAATAAATACAAACATGCAGAATAATATAAAGGATCAGAGAATGGAGGAGACATATAATTTTTAATTGGGGAGGTGGGAAATGAGTGAACCACTACCATGGTAGGAAAACTCAAGGGGACCTTTTGAATGATTCAAACTCTCTGAAAAACGTTTCTCTCTCTTCTGCCCTCCCAGACTGGTTTCAGAGAGAGAGAAGAAAGTTGGGAGAAATGCTTTGCATTCACTTGTTTGTGAATTGAACTAATCCATAATTCCCAAACCAGAGCAAAATTATTTCATGAAACAGATGTTATATTTAGAAATTTATATTTATATGTAGATGTTATGTTTAGAAACACCATTCTAGGCCCAATTAAAAATGTTGCCCATTACCTTTGCAGCTCTACATGGCAGAGCACCAAAATACCACAGGCAAAGCTGGGTCAGGATTGAATCTGCCCATTTGGTTTGATCATCAGCAGAGATGTTCAATCCAGAATGACATAATTCGCTTAACAACTACGAAATAAATGGTTGTAGAACTGGGTCCAGTCACATGATGACTTGCTTTACAACCACAGATTTAACAATGGAAATTCCAGTTGTGGTTGTAAGTTGAAGAATTCCTGTATAAAACCTGGGAGATGTCTCCTACAGGGTCTTTTCTCATATTCCCCCAGAAGATATTTTTTTAGAATAAAAGCACTAAATTTTCTCCTAAATCTCAAATGCAGAAAGGCTCTGATTAGTTGAACAAAAAAGGAGCTGACTGCTTGAATATCCTTTGCAGCTAAACCAGAACAAAAAAAAGTCAAGGTGGAACTGATCAGGCTAATGCAAGTCCATGTTATTATCTTCTGTTTATTCCAAGGCTCCTTTTATTTTATTTCCAGTTTAAATTGCAAGGTATTTTAATCTACACAAATGCTGATGTTAAGTAGATATTTCAGCTGTGCTTTCTTCGAGAATATGTATTTACAAAAGTGTTTTTAATCATAAAACACAGTTAAAATAAATATAGTATATTTTCTTTTTGGAATGAATGTCTGCATGAATCTGTTCCTATTGTGCATTGCCAAGTTTATTATTAAAATATGCTGGAGAACCGTGTTTTTAATTGTCTCAGAAGTTTTTTTTAAATGTAGCCATTTGCTTTGGCTAAAAAAAAGGGCACTACAAAAGAGCTTTGAAAAATCCTGCTAGAAAGAATGAAGGTATTCAGATCTGGCCACCTTTTATTCATGTATTCATAATACCTTTGTTAATATCCCTCTATACAGTAAATATATTCATTCCCAAGGATTTTTTTTCTTCCAATTGTTTTGGCTGTTGTCATTGTTTTTCTTTTAAATTCCACATTTTATGGGATTTGCTTGGGGGAAATTAAAAAAAATTGAAAACTATTGCCCCCAAAAGGTGTAACAATTAAGGATCTCTCATTCTAGAAGAATGCAAGAAGACTGATGCTTATACTGCTTTGCACACTTAGTCTCAAAGACATCCATGATGAAAGAGGTTAAAAAATGGCTTCAGCTGCATGATCAATACCTGATCCTTTTTTAATCGCTGACATATGTGCACTGCATGATTTTTTTAAAGGATGGGAGTCTTATCAGACAATCACAACCATGATTTTTACTTGCTCGATTTACTACCTCAAACCATTACAAGTTACTCACTTAGGCTCTAAGTTTAAGTTTTTTTAGCTCTTTTAACTCCTAAAAAGCCTTAAGTCTTGTCAGAAAAAGGGTTATCCACTCTTCAGATGTCTGTTTAAATTAGTGAAATTTATCCTGAGTCAGAACTCTTACGAATAATGCTTACAAGGAAAACTGCATATGTTAAAATGAACAACAAAAGTCCTTGAGTTCGTTCATAAAAATCCAAATTAATTTTCATACCTGGAAAATAGAGAATAGTATATTTAAAAAGGAAAATGCTTTTGATATACAATATTATAGCCTGTCTGTCAATGACAGAGTAACGAATGCCACAAATAATTATTATAATAAGCGATATATGGATAGATTTCTAATTGCTTCTGAAAATCCTTTTTAAATCTGCATGTATATTAAAAAAATTTAAGCAGGTATTATTTTAATGCTCCCCTCAAGGAAATAATCATGGAGAGCCAAATTCTTATAATAACCAGAAACTTGACAGTTCTTAAAAGCAGCCCTGAGTACAAAAATAATTTAATATGGTGAAACTGATTTCCTCTCCTGGCTTGCAGTATTATGATTGAATAATGCAATACTAAGGCTACAAGATGAGACAGGTACTTTTTGAAGGAACCAAATAAGGATAATAAGGAACTATTTTCAACATTAATTTGTTTTGCAAAGCTATGCTTTATATGGTATTCCAGAATTTGCACCCTGGAATCACATTTTTGTTAATTTGTCAGGAAGGTGACTGTTGGAAATTATTTTTTCTTCCAGAGGGAAATTACTTTCCAAGAAGCATAGATCTTCTCTTTAAAGAGATGAGAGGAAAGTTATCCTCTCCCTTTTCTTGAATCAAATTCTGTTATTTCAAAAGAAATAGAGTTTTCATCTGTATCCTAAAGCTAAGAATATTCTATTAGAACAATGACTTTTCCAAGTTATGGGGGAGCCCAGTCTGTACTTGGCCAAGGGGACAGGTTTTTAGGGAAAGTGTGACCATCTCAAACATTTACAGGAATGGATTCAAGCTCAGAGGGGAGAAACTATCAATTTACCGCTACTGAGATCACAAATTAATCTTGGAAGTATGGAGGGAGAATGAAAAGAAGCTGAGAAAATGCAAGTGGTTTCTTAAGAGAGTCTTCACAGTATCTCAGCTGGTTAAGGACTGATTGATTTGTTGGATTTATATCCACTATAATTAAATGTGGCAGAGTATGATACATCCAGGACAATAAAACATCTGTAGAAAAGAAAATTAAATGGAAATATGAAAGCAGCCTTGACTACCTTTCCCACTTAACTCAAATAAATTAAATCTCATAATGAATTGATTTTATTTTAACCCCACATTTATTGTTGTTTATAAATCACTCAAGGCAGCAAATATGCATAATACTCCTTCCTCCTCTTTTCCCCCACAACAATTCTGTGAGTGGATTGGGCTGAAAGAGAGTGACTGGTCCAAAGTCACTATCTGGATTTTATGCCTAAAATGGGACTAAAACTCACTGTCTCCTGGTTTCTAGGCCAGCACTTTAACTGCTTCCCCAACACATACCTGAAGTGTTCTCCAAAATAGTTTGATTTTTTAAAAACCTGGATTCCATAGTCTGGAAAGCCAATATAATGTCTAAGCCAATGGAGACACATCAGTAGAAAAGTAACCTCCCAGCTTCCCGAAGAAGGGAATTAGGACATCTAAGTAAGACGTGCTGAAACTGACCACAGAAGTTTTATTGCAAGTATATTAATGCAGGCCTCCAATTCTATTTCTAAATAATGCTTATGGACACCCCCATGGTTGCCTTTCCTTGGGATATTAGTGTCTAGTCTCATCTCATGTCAGAAATGCAGGAACTAGGAAAGGGGAAATTATTAATTTAATTTAAAAATGAAAAAAACTTTAATAAAAATATAAATTTATATAGTTCTAACCCAATGCTGAGCCACAATGATGGCAGAGATATTTCTGACCAGCAAGTCATTCTGTGTGCATGTTGGTCCCCGGGGGCACTGTAAAAGATGGATAGTTGTTTGAGTAGTGCCACATTCGCAGTAAATATCCTTGTCCTCAGGGAGAAACCCGCATTTTTCCATATTGTCTTTAGTTCTAGCCAAATCAGTACACAGTCTGCTTAAGCATTTTTAAATCATCCACGCCTTTTCTGAACCTCCAGGCAACTCCTCAAGCAGTTCTATCCAATTATGAAGATGTTTTGCTTGAGATTTCTACCTTTTGTTCTGTTTGAGGTGCAGTAGCAATCTCCTTGGCCCAATCTAAAAAATTCCTTCTTGGTTTCAATATTTTTATAGGGGTACTTGACCAAATTATGGGTGTGCCGGATCATATAATACCTTTCATATTCCATGTCTTGTGCCACACTCCTCCTAACATCTAGTGGGGCTATTTCCATCAAGGTATATAGTTTATCAGGTGGGGTAGGGTGTGTACATCCAGTGATGATTTGACAGATATCACTAAGCACCTTATCCACCTGTGAAGAATGCACAGACCAACCCCAGATGGGGCAGGCATACTCTCCCACCAAATAACACAATGCAAGGGCAGCCATTTGTAAAGTAATAGGGTGAGTACCCCAAGTAGTTCCAACCAGCTTGCTAAGGAGGTTATTATGGGTGGAGATCTTTTGCCTTAAATTGCAACAATGTCTTTAAAGGTTAATGTTTGATCCAGTGTAATTCCAAGGTAACATGGCATTTCACAATGTGCCAGATTCACTCCATCCCAGGTAACATCCCAAGCCTACATCTGGCCTGCCTGTTTTTGATGCTTTTCTTCATTTTGCTTAACTGCTGTGTATATAGCTCCATTTTTGCAATTACTATTAATTGGCTAGCCAATTAATGACATATGGAACTGAAGCACAGATAAATGAGCTTTTTCATTAAGTATACAAAAAGAGCAAATATCAGTCACAAAGAACTAAGTTAAGCTGTTTTCTTCTGAATCAGTGTTACAAGCATTGATTTCAGACTAGAATTAGAAATTTATGATCACTTTGTATGATCGTGACAGAAAATCAAGCTATTGTCTTGCAAAATCAAAAGATAAGCATATATCCATTTTCTTCATGCAAATTCACTGTTGGATAAAGCCCATTCTAAAGCCAGAAAGAACAATTCTTCTGCCTGAATAAATTAAGAAGATGTTTGGTGAAGTGAAGAAGAGAAGAATAAATGAATCACAAACATTGTTAATTCAGTGCTATTACATATATTAGAATAGTTTGCTCTATTAGAATAGGTTGCATAAAACAAAAAGATCAAAAGAGTTAGTGCCACTTTCAAAAATGCTATTTTATTACATGGCTATTTTTATTCTCAATGCATTTCCCAAAAATAATAAAGGGATTTATATAAAATTCTATTAGATTATACCTGCACTTATCAACATAGATGAAGGACATTATTGACATCCCTGAAGAGTAACTTCAGCTTTGGTCTTGTCCTCTCATCTCCTTTTCATCAACTTTTTTAAAAATTAAATATTTGTACTTACCCTGAGAAGGAAAAAGCTTTGAACACCGAAGAGGTTTTTGTAAAACTAGCCTAAACATTTTTCATATTTATAAATCTACATATTTATGACACTATTACCTTTTGGGATAAGCATTATTATATACAGTATAATAAATATGCACACATAATATAATGTAATGCTGATATTTATTATATACAAATTAGTAAAACAGAGAAAGGCAAGATGTGAGCAAAGAAAACAGCAAAACTAATTTACACCAACACCATTCATTATACCCCTCCTTACTTCCCTATCCTTGTAAATCATCTTTGCTTCCACCATATGCATTCACTCCCTCATAAATTGTCTTTGGTTGTTTAAACTTTTCACCTCTTTCTTAAATCTCAAATCATCACCCTTGAATCAAGTGTGACTCTTGGCGACTCCCTGGGTAGAACCATTCAATTTCAAAGTAACAGTGCTAGTTCGTCATTACCTTCTTCTAGATTGTGATTTGAAAAAAACATAATCATACTTTAATATTCATATATTCCCTGACAGTCTTCCATTTAAATTCCAAACAGGCCTAATTCTGCTTAGCTTCCAGAGTTAGTTGGGTGTTGCCACCTGCTGAGCCAAAGAAGGATTTTTTTTCCTTGGGATTCCTTGGGATTTTTTTTCCTTGCCAAAGAGCCAGCATTTGTCTGAAGACACTTTTGTTACATGGCACCTGGATTTTGAACTCAGGCTGCTGACCTTTCAGCCAATAAGCTCAGCATCTTAACCAATTGGCCATCGCTCCACCTGTTGGTACTCAAGTTGCTATCTGTACTCAAGTGTTACCTGAGTTTCTTTTGAAGCAACCAAACGTTGAGATAATTTCTTTTAGATGGTGCAATGTCATCATGTTTCTTTTCCAAACATTTTCCAATATTTTAGATAACGATCTGAAACATTCAGCTTACTACTTTATTGAAATTGTCATACATTGCATGGTTATAAAAAGACCAGAATGCTTTAAGCAGATTTTTTTGTTCTTCAAACTAGAAGTAAATATGACATAAGAGTAATAGATCTGATCCAGAGCCTTTCCAGTGTACCCACAGAGAACAATTCAGATGCGTTAGAAATGATTTCCATCATTCCAGCCATTTCCATAATGGCTACATTATGGAGGCTGTTTTAGAAATATAGAAAATAAAAAGAGGTTGAATGCATGATTTCATCGTTTATTATATAGCAAATCATAAAGTGATATAGACATTCTATAAGAATGGAGTTCTATCATTAAGAAAGATTTATTACCTTGATGTTGAGTTGTTAACATCTAAATTCTCCAGAGACTAAAAGTTCACTGAATTTTAATAGTTAAGAAATGAGCTTTGTTTTGTAAGCTATTTTTTTCAGTTTTTGCAAACCAATCATGATTGAGGAGATTAAGGAGGAAGGGGGAAGAAATGTGTTCCTAAAAATGGAATTCCAAGATTAAAAATACATTTTCTAATCAGCAGTGCTCATGATTTAAAGGTCTTGTGAAAAATATATTTCATGTAATCACATAGTTGTTGCAAAATCTACTCATTTGTAACAAGCATACTAGATTTAGTCCTGCCATATCATACTTCTCATCCGAAACTGAAGAACCCAGATGTCAGGCTCCCCAAGGTAGTTATAAGTTCCATTGAAGCTCCAAAATGTTAACAGCAAAAATTGCTGTTGCTCAATTGCAAAATCATGTCTGACTCTTCACGACCCCATGGACCAGAATATGCTAGACCTCCCTGTCTTGCACTGCCTCCCAGAGTCTGCCCAAACCCATGCCCATTGCACTTACTGTGCTATCTAACCATCTCATCCTCTGCCATCCCATTCTTCTTTTGCCTTCACTCTTTCCCAGCTATATATAGACAGCTCTATTCTCACAGTACAGCAAACAAATGGAGGAAATAAGAGGTGAACTAAAATGCTATGACTGTTAAGGAAATACTAATGGAATCAATAGGACAAATGAAAACCACCTCTCCTCATTATGATTTCATGTTCATGTCTTTTGTTTAATAAAAAATAATAATTCTTTATTAGATAAAATTATACACAGGGAGTTATTTCTCAGGAAACAAAACGATAAATCCCTTGAAAAATTGCTTGCCATGTTTTGTTTGAGTGCCAGACTTGGCTAAATTAGATGATTTTAATGCAAGAATTAAAATCTTTAAAATTTTAAAATGTTCTGACTTGAGACATATTGTATTAGTTTACAGGGCCACGAATGAAAATATGGCAGCACAAAAGATGCACTTACCAAGATACATAAATGCTTAGCACAAGAACTTTGCTACAAATTGTCTCTACAAATTTATTATCTCTGCTAATGTTCAAGGAGAGCCTGTGCCTCTTCTGCTTTCCCAGCAGCAAAGATTTGTTGTTTCTAAAATTTCAAAACTATAATTTAGAATTCACTGCAAGGACCTGAGATGCTCAAGAAAAGTCGCTTGCAGCTATGGTATCCACCAAGCAATTCTCAGCCATTGACACAGAGATAAATTTAATATTAGCTTTGGTTGAATAAGGCCAGTGGCCCATATGTGGATCAGTTTCTTCAAATTGGAGCAAACCAGAGGCAGTAGAAGTTATTGGGGATCCTGGACATCGAGTGGAAAATGAGCTACAGAACTCCACTGGAGAAAGAAATGGTAACCCACTCCAGTATCCCTGCCAAGAAAACCCCATGGACAGCAACAAAAGGCTAAAAGATAGGATGCCAGAAGATGA
>JANHZU010009612.1:3159-13891 GCA_032468055.1 Acrochordus granulatus | reverse complement strand
TTTGGCCACATAATGCGTAGGGAGGACTCATTAGAAAAGACTGTGATGCTGGGAAGGATTGAAGGGAAGAGGAGAAGTTGACGGCAGAGGATGAGATGGAAAGATAGCATAGTCAGTGTGATCGGCGTGGGCTTGGGAAGACTCCAGGAGGCAGTGCAAGACAGGAGGGCCTGGTGTAATGCAGTCCATGGGGTCACGAAGAGTCGGACACGACTGCACGACTGAACAACAACAAAATTTATTCATGTAAACATAATAAATAATATTGTCCTAACCATGCAGGAATTAAAACCTTCACAATATCTGGAAATTAAGCATATTATATTGAGATTCTCCTTATTAAAACAAGGTTGTGGACAATATGGTTCTTCAGATATGGATTCTGTTTATATTCCTTGTTGGCACTGAGACTACTGAGCACCACAATTCATCAATGTGAATTGATGTGAAAACACAAATTCTCCATCATGATTCACAAGTGGGAAGCTTGTGAGCTAGAGAAGTGCTGGCAGTGATTTGGTCCCATAATTTGTCAATTTATTTAGTATTCCTTCACAATATGGGATGAAGTCAATAGAACACTCACAGTAGAATTAAATTCTTATCCATTGTATTAAAATTATCACCCCTCACAAAGTTAATCAAGTTTTAAAGTCATCCTGAAGAAGTAATTAAAGAAAATATTCTTAGTGTAACACATTATTTTCTTCTGACCCCAAAAGTTTGCTGTTTAAAGAAGTTCGCATGATCCCACTAAACGCTGTCTTGACTCCATAGTCCTTTAACGAAGAAGGAAGGTGGATTCTGTAGAAATGGTACTTACATGCTTTTGCCCAACATAACTCCTTTCATACTGTGAATGCATTTTAATAGATAAACATGTTCTTTGAAATACATTCGAACTGCGCTGCTGAAATGAGCTACTAATGCTCCTCTGGTTAAAAATTGTTCAATTATATGTATCTTGATATTGCATTAAGATAAATATAAAATATTTACATTTTGATTCTATGGGAAAATTTATCGCATATTCTTATTCTGGCATCTAAATGTTATAATACAAGTTGACTAAACAATGTGTTTTTTCCTTGAATCCATTGTAATATTATTAATTGTGGGAAGCTCTTAAAAATGAAGTTTTGCAAGAACTATAGTTGCTACTAGAAAATCTCATCTTTGTAGGTAGAAGAATATTCTTGGTTATTTGTTCCTTTAAAGTCTGTGGTCTTTATGTATCATTTATTCTGTAACTGTATCCATTTTATGCTCTCATCTTGAACTTAGGTAAATTATCATTTATGATTGGAAAAATAAATTATTCCATTGCATGGGAAGATATCCTCACAGGGACGTTCACTAGCCAGAATCTGTTTTTTATTCTTCAACACAGAAGACAGGAGAAATTAATTTCTAATGAAGAATTCATTGTTATTTGCCAAGAAAAAAAGCTATATAGCTTCTTTTAGTCTTTCACAATATGGTAAGACCAGCTTCTTGTGTGTTAGTTACCTCCAAAACTAAATACAGTGCAGTAAATAATTATCCACATACCAGAAATCTGTTCACTTCAAGACAAACAGTGTTTAGTCACTAGTTTTATCTCTGTCCTTCATGGAAGTGGAAATTATTATACCTGTCTCCTTCCGACTTCTGTACATTCAAGCATTCAAAGCAAGCAAGAACAACTCTATCAGTGCAAGTGTGCAGCTTAAGATAGGCAACAAGAGGCCTCAGAGTAGGTGCCTGTAGCCTGTTAAGGTATTAATAAGAGGGCTAGTGGAAGATAAAGTTAAACTGGCCAGCACTACCTTTAGTCTTTCTAAAAAGAAAGACTTTTTTTTCCAAAAAGAAAGACTGTTTTTTAAAAGGAAGAGAAATTACAAATTATAATTCCAAATTTTTCTGCATCTAACTTTTCTTTGAACTCTATAGTTACTGTAAAATCCCTAATCATTTAGTTACTTTCAACTACTTACTTTCTGCTTCTTTCTCTTTCTTTGTCTTTGGGATTTATTTAAATAAGAAAAAGATACAGATTTTAGATTTAAAATGGAAAGCACTTTTACATTCACCAAAAATGCTGGCACTGGCACAATAAAGTTTTTTGTTTTTTTCTGCCTAATTGTTTTTGGGGGGCAATGGAGCTATCTTAAATGCAGGCTTATTTTCCTTTTGGATACATATGGTATATTTGTAATTCATCATAATGTTGATTCCTGCTGAAAAGGAGGATTCATTTGTCTCCAATTCCTGCTAAGATACATGTTAGGTTTTGAAGAAATTGAAAAAATCATGCACATCTATTGCCTATTGTACTTTTATTTGTAACCCACCTTACAAGGCACCAAAACATACTTAACAGTATGTTAATAACCAGGCACCAAACATACTTAACATACGTCCTCCTCTTATTTTCCCTACAACATCAATTACAACCTTCAATTGCTTGTCTGTTACATTAAAGACTAGGCTAAACTGGTATTCCATTGGCATTTGCATATATACTTTCATGAAAAGTGAGAAGCTATTATCCTTTGCTCCTGTCTCCGCCCCATATTTCTCTGTAGCATTTAATGCCATCCCTTCCCACAGTTAATTCAGGAGCACGAGTCTTTAACTTATGGCTGTTGCAGGAGAAATTGCAAACAAAAAAATAAAACAAACCCAAACACACACACAAACTTTCTCAAAAAAGCAACTGGACTTTTATTTCTGGTATAACTCTTTTGAAAGCATTGTGCTTCCTTCTAGGAAGCTTTCTCAATTCAAAATTAAACGGTGAGAGATGGCAGGGATTTATAACTTTCCCAACCTAGCAGGCTACAAGACAATAAAATGCTTATACAATAAAAAGGCTTAGAAATGTTAAGTAGGGGGCTAATCTGTCCCTCAGGATGAAATAGATATACATGCAAAGCAGGTGACAAATGTCTTGGAAGGTGTGACAGAGCTATATTGTAAACAGGAGATAATTGGTGTCTAATTCCATCCCCTATATTTAGAGAGGGCTACAAGGTGTTTACATAGATGGTCTCTTTGATGCCTCTAGCAAACAAATTTTCTTTTCTGTCCAGAATTTGAAATTTGCAATCATCAAAGGAATGGGCCTTGTCCTTAAAATTGAAATGGATTGCTGAAGCATTTGATCACCTATGTTGCTGCATGCATTTATAGAGAGGTTGTTTATTTTTTCCTGTATAAAAGTCTAAACAAGCCATGTTATGCTGTATTGCATAAATGACATCCATCTCATTATGTCTGGGTTTCTGTCCTTGGGATAGACAAGTTTGTGCTTCAAAGCATTCCTGGGTTTGAAGTGCACACATATGTTGTTTTGCCTGAAAATTCTCCTAAATTTTTCTGATAGTCCTGCAACATATGGAATGAAAACATTGCTATATTTGCTGCTTTCTTCTTTTGAATCTGTTGTGGAAGTGTTCCTATTAAACATTTTTATGGCTTTGGCAAAGGACCAGTTAGGATAACCACAATTTTATTGAGAGCTTTTTTAATGTGCTTATTTTCCTTCTCTTTTCCTATCTGTTTAAAGGCAAGACATTAGCCCCATGTTGCAAAGTTCTGATAAGTCCCAGTTTGTATTCCAATGGGTGTTAGGAATCAAAAACTAAATTTTAGTGGGCTTCCCCAATACTTCAATACTGAGGCTTCTGTCTTCTTTGATGTGTAATGCACAGTCCAGAAAGGCCAGACAATTATCTATAACATCTTCCTGTGTGAATTTGATGTTACTGTCAAGGACATTGATATGTTCTGTGAATGCTTTTGATTCCTGCAATGTGTTTTGATTTTCACCCAGGAATCATCCACATATCTAAACCAATGGGTGAGTAGAGTTCTTATGAAAGAGTTCAGTGTTTTGGATTCAAATTCTACCATGTAGAGATTAGCATAATAAGGGACACAGGTGATCCCATTGCATAGCCATGCTTCTGTCTCTAGAACCATTGTTTTATTTAAAATAGGTGGTGGTCAAGCAAAGGTCCAACATAGTAAAGATCTGAGTTGAGCTTTGTTCTGTGGGCTAATATGTTGTCTTGTAGCAATCTTTCTTCACAGTCTGAACTGCTTCAGCTGTTGGAATACAAGTGAAAAGTGAAGTGACATCATAAGAAACCACTGTTTCATCAGGATTCAGTTTTAGTTTCTGAACCTAGTTGACAAAATCCTGTGAGTTATTAATGCAGTGGGAGTGTTACCAACCAGGGATTCTAATAAGATGGCTAGATATTTTGCTATATAGTATGTGACAGAGTTGATGCTGTTGACTACTGGTCTAAGTAGAATTCCTTCTTTGTATATTTTGGGGAGTACATATATGTATGGAGTGGATTCACCAGGTAAAGACAATAATATTGCTGCTTATCAATGACATTGTCCTTATTTAATAGCTGCAGGCAGTCAATGACTTTTTTCTTGTAACTGCTGTTAGGATATCCTTCAAAACTATTCATCTTGGTTTGTAGTCATCTATGTTAAGGATTATTCTGCTTCTTCCTTTATTAGTTGGCAAGATGGTGATATTAGGTTCTCTTCCTAGTGATGTCACAGCTCTCTTTTCCTGTTGTAGCTCCTGATAACTGACTCTGTAGCTGTGATGAGGTCTACAGTTGAGATCTGTTCTGGTGATACTGCAAAACACAGTCCTCTGAATAAAATGTTCTTCTCTGTTTGAATAAGCTCTCTGTCAGATAGATTTCTTACCCACCAGTCAATTATCTGAGTCCCGTCCCTGTATTTTCTCATTAAGGTTGGTTTGTAAGTTTTGTGTGTTCTTTTGTGTCTAAATTGCAAAGTAGAAGACTTGCCTTTCTCTCATTCCTTGCCCTTCTTAGGTTGTGCTAGTTGTGCCCCTCCACAGTTTTTTTGATCTCATCCAATATTTCTTTGAGTAAAATTGTTCTCAGCTATTAGAGTTTGTGTCCTTCTTTATCTTTCAGAACATCAGTTGTAAAATTAATCTCTTTTAGGAATTACAAATAGGAATTAGACACCAATTATCTTCTGATTACAATATCTCCCAAGGCACTTATCACCCCCTTTGCATATGTAACCAGTTGAACCTGAGGGGACAGTTTAGCTTCCACCTAACTTCTCTAAGCCTTTTTATTGTCTAAACCTTTTTTATGTCTTGTAGCCTGCTATGTTGAGAAAGTAATAAATTCCTGCCATCTCTCACCATTTAAATTTGAATTGAGAAAACTTCCTGAAAGGGAGTGAAACATTTTGAGAAGTCTTATACCAGAAATAAAAGTCCTGTTGACTTTTTGAGAAAGTTTTTTTTGCAATTTTTTCTGTAATTATGACCTGAATGAATGAGAATATATATATAGACTTATAGCTGTTACATTTTTACAAGAAATTGGTTTTTAATCCATTCCACCTGCTTGAGATTAAGAAGGCGAGCAGCAGGTCTTCCAAATGAATTTGCTTTAATTAGGTTATCTCAAATAGTTTGAGGAATTAATTGGGATTTTTAAGGCTTAACTTTAGGTTTTTAAGGTGAAAATCAAAATAACACTTGTGCAGTCCGTAAATATGTGGGTCCGAAGACTGTTTGGAAGACTAGCTTTAGCATGGTATCTGAGAGGTGCTTAAATGTAGAATAGGCAGCCAAACCATCAAGGTAAATTCACATGCCACCCATCTTGGGTACATACAGAAAAATACAGAAAGAAAGAAATATAAAGAAAAGACTTCTGATTTTCTTTATAGCAAAAACAACTATAGATATAAAATTATCTCTTAGTCTATGATTACAAAACTATCTCTTTTTTCTATTCTCTATTTTTCCTTAATCATCAAAAACCACAAACCTGTTATTTTTGTTTCATGCAAAAACTCTATAAGGACTTTTCAGTCAATAATAAATGTATCATTGACTGGAAAGTAAACAAATGTCTTCTTTCCAATTAAAGAAATAAATTTCTGGTGAAGAAATATGGCCGATTGGCATCTCCAAAGGAGTGGAAAGACACTATGACTGAGTGAGTGACTGAGTGAAGTGACTGAGAACCCTGGGAGGTGAATACTGGAACTGAAATCTCACTGGATCAAAGGGAAACTTAAAATAACCCATGTATATTCCAGATGGCAGTGTCAGGTATGAAAGACCCATTCAAACTAACAGATTTATTGTTACTCTCTATTTACAAGAGTCTCCCCAATTAATGATTGAACATTTTTGGTGATGAGATAAAGTCCATGGCCATCAGAGAGGGATGATCCTTGTACATTTGTAGATTCAGAAACTTCTGACTGATGTGATGATTGGCTTTTCCCCCTTTGCAAGTTTTTCTTCTACAGGCAGCTACTCAAATGGAGCTTTTTGCAGTTGTCTTTGAAATTGAGCTGCTGGGAGTCCCAGGACTCCATCTACACTCATAACTGCAGTGAAACCTGTACAGACATTAAATTATGCCACCCTCATTTCTTAACTATTTTAGAAAATAATTAATCTACAAGTATGGAGAGATTTCCTTTGTAAGAAAGATAAGATTAATTATGGTGAGTTAAATTTTCTTTCAGGAATGCAAAAACAAAAAATTCAAGAATTTTTTTTGCAAAATGTTTAGCAAAGAGAAATTTTAAAATGGATAAAGTCTGCAAGTTAAAGAGAGCAGACTTTCATGGGAATTTGTTAATAATTAAAAAGTACATAACCGGAGGACTTTATGGAAAAAAATATAAAGTAGTGATGTGAGGTTATGTTGCTATGATAATGTTTTTTTCTGAAGTGGCTTGAAGTAACAGATACCAAAAGCACTAAATCCAGAGAAAAATAAAAGAAATAAAAGGAAAAAAAGGGGAAGGTTTCACTGTATTTCACTTTGAAATACAATATACAACGGTACCTACTAGAAAAGCAGTGAGAGGGCAGGAGTTGCTCATTAGAGCAGCATTCAAAAAACTCAGTTACACTATAGTTGTTCCTGAAATTAGTTGAACAGACAGCTACTAAGATGGAAGCTTTTTAAAAAAAATGGATGAAATACTTATAATATGAAAGAGGATATGAGAAAAAAAATTGAAACATTTTATAAAAGCAGTGTCTGGAAGTAAAACAATAATGATGTGGAAATTTTAGACAGTTGGAGAGAGAAATAGATAATCTGGTTTTATTGGAACTGACAGAGAAAGAATTTTCTTTGAGATTTAAAGCTATTCCAGATACTTTTGCTGAAAATATTTTCAAAAGGATTATTAAATTATTGCCAAATTTTCTGGATTGGGAAGAGGAAGTTATAGAGACAACAACTGATAAGACTTATAGAATAATTCTAGATTTGCCAGAACAAGAAATGTCCCAAGGAATAACTTGGTGGATTTTATTAGGAAGAAGACAAGGTATAAAGTTCTGCAATAGCATTTTACCACAAGATGGAAAAAGGTTAATCCATGTATAATCTTGAAAAAAAAAATCCTGTTAGAATTTAATGTAAGATTTAAAAAAGGATAAGTCAGCAAAAATGGTTAATTTAGTAAGATATAATAGAATTTTTTCAGGAGGAATATAAAATAAAATCAGGCAAAAATCTGATAATAGAAGGATATGGTTTTATTATGTACATTTATCAGAAAAAAAATAAAGTTGATAAAAGATTTTATGGCTCAAATAATCTAAAGCTGAAATAGAGATGAATGCAAATGATGAACATGTTATTGTTAAAATGTGTAAACCTTTGTCGAAATCTGAGACAAAAGAGAAAAAATGTATAATAAAATGGGCTGAAAACTTTACATACAAATTGAACAATGAGAAAGTATTGAAATTGAAATATATATTACATTGTAATCTTAAAACAGAATCGTACAAATGATGTATTGCTGGTTTTTGTCACCAGATACATTTTCTAGAATGTATAATGCTACCTTAAATTTATTGGACATTGAGAGACATAATAAAGCTAAAAATATTTTGATGTCAATATACACATTAAATCAGAAGATTTTAATGACTAATGTAAAATTTAAACCAAAGGATTTTCTCTTGTAATGGGCAGACAGCTGGAAAAAAAGTCATGGAACTCTTTACATATATGACCACTGAAGCATTATTATATGCTCAAAAGTGGAAAGTTTCATAATTTCCCACAACAGAAGAATAGTTGGTGAAGATGATGGAATTTGCATAGATGGCTAAATGTAATTATTTCTGAGTATTTGGAACATATTCTTTATCCTTTTGTGTAAATGAATGTAGAGATTACTTTGGGGAAGGAAGGAAGGAATTAATGGTAACAAAGAGCAGTTCTATCCTGGAAAGTGGAAAATATGAAAAAGAAACTCAATCTCACCTTGAATTTATTTGGTATAAGATGGAGCATAGTAAAACTCTGATAGTCTTTCAAGATATTTTTATTGAACCATTCAAAAATAAAGTAATATTCCTGGAAGCCTTGTGGTGTCTTTTTCTTGACATGGCCTACCTCAGAGGATTAATATGGACTCCAGTTCAAGAAAGTATTATTATAATAAAGTTGTCCTTTTTTCAAGTGCCAGAAGATTATTGCTTTACTGCTGAGACGCTTTTCCTCCAGCTGTTACATCTCTCTTATCTCAAGTTTATTTCCAAAAATATCCCAGAGCCATTTAGCTTATAAAGATTATCTCAGGATTGTATATATTCTCTAATACTAAAATGAGAAAAAATCAAGTTTTGTGAGGGAAGCATTTGACTTGCCCACATTCATTAAATATCATCTTTAAACTTTTAAATAAAAATAAAATGTAAAATAAATATTTCACAAAAATTTACTCTTTTGAAATCTCAAAAAGTTTTAGATCATCAATCAGAATCATATATTACATGAAGATTTTAGCTACAATTTGAGAGATCAAAAGCTGCATTGCAGTGGATTCAGCCATAAAATAGAATGACACAAGAATAAAATTCTTTACTGAAACTCCCACACCCACACATTAATTTCTAAATCCATTTCCTAAGCAGATAAAAGAGAAATCCATTTTAAAAAACAGTAATGGAATGTCTTATATTACAGGATAGATAGGGAGGGTCAATAAAAGGCTTATTCATGAACAAAGTCAAAATTAGACTGCAAAGAAGCAATGTGTATTGCAAAGATAAGGTTGCTTATGTACACATGTAGAAAAGTAAATGTATTCAGAGTCTCAGAATAAAAAAAATTATAACATATCTTATATGAAACCAAGTACATAATTCAAATAGAATAAATAATTGACAGAAAACTTTATACTGATTAATTACATGAATCCATTGGTATAACATTTACATGTTACATTTGAAAGAAAAACCAATAGATTCTTGTTAATTCCTTTGCATGTCATACAATGTAGAAATGTAGTGTATGTCTATAATAACCTTTAAATTATAAAGTTTGTTCCTTTAAATAATACAATTTATGCAATATGCCAGTTTAAAATGTATGAGAAATGTGTTCAGTTCAGACATATGAAAATAGACAAACTTACTTATATAATTTAATTATGATGGTTCATCACATTGTCAGCTAGCTGTTTAGACTGGATTTGGAATTTTATCCACCTTTCGATTCTTCTCAAGGATCTTGGATTAACAGATTTTGTTTGATAGTATGAAAAGTACTTTATTTTGGTTATTGACCAGACTACCAAAATAAGAGTAAAAACAATATTAAGTAATCTTAAATAAGATTAATAAGAATAAAATTGAAAGTATAATAAAGCAAACTTAACTAAATAAAAAATCAGATCAAATCAAACTATTCCTGGCAAGTGTTAGAGTTTTATCACCTAATAAACAGAATTTGATGACATCATAAGACAGTGCATCATTCTGATCAGCTAGGAAGTAACTAAAATAAAAAGAGTCAGTAAAACCTGAAACAAGATTGTTATTGTTTAGAAGACATGAGAAAATAGAAAGCTATTTTTCATATTTATTAAATTTATTTGCTGAACATGTTTTTTTTCATTATATGGTCCTGCCCTGATGTAAAGCCTTCTGGATGTTAATGAACTAAAACTCTCAGCAACCCCAGCCAATAATAAAGGATATTGGCAGATGTCATTCACCAACAATTAGACGACCGTCCTTGTGCATCAGTTTCTTTAACAGCTGCAGTACATAACAAAGTGGTTGTTTCCATATTAAGAATAGCTACAGGTTTTCTTGGGGACTATTTGGAGTGAAGAGGGGAAGGATGGAATGCAAACACATGACATATTGTAGAGAATAAGGAAGATTACCTTGACAGATAGGCCATATCCATTATGGGGAAAACTTGCTTAGATCCAAAACATGTAGAAGGCATGCACAAAACAGTAAGGCAGACTCTTACTGATGTTGCAATGCTAAAGAAAATTTGCAACATGGACTTAGAAGCATTATTCATCAACTGTAAACCATATTATTCTCCATGGGGGTTTGCTTCCTTCATTCTGGTCGGAGTCTATATTACCCCACAGATTTCTGCAGTCTAGCTGATATTATAAGTCACACAAAACAAAAATATTCAGACTCTTTACTTATTATCTTAGGAGATTTTAACACAGCAAATCTCACCCATGAACTGCCCTGATACAGACAGAATGTTAACTGCCCCACTGAAAACAAGAGTACACTGGATCATTTCTATACTACACTAAAAATGCTTATTGCTCTGTTCCACATGCATTTATCAGCCTCTCCAATCACTGTATGATACACCTCATCCCCTCATACAGGCAGAAATTAAAACTGCAAAGCCTGTGG
>JANHZU010009611.1:0-25059 GCA_032468055.1 Acrochordus granulatus | reverse complement strand
GGGGGCATGGTGGCCGAGGGGTTAAGATGTTTGAGACCCAAGCACTGATGCATAACGGGGTGAGCTCCCATTACTTGCTCCAGCTCCTGCCAACCTAGCAGTTCAAAAGCATGTAAAAATGAAAGTAGATAAATAGGTACCATCTTCAGTGGGAAAGGTAGCAGCATTTGTGCGCCTTGGTGTATAGTCATGACCACGGAATAATCTTCAGACAAACACTCGCTTCCTCCGCTGTGAACTGGAGATGAGTGCCACCCCCTAGAATCAGCCATGACTGGCAGGGGAAACTTTTACCTTTCTTTAGTAGAAATTAAAACAGGTATCAGAAGAAAATCCCAAAATACTTCAAGGAGATATTTAAGAGAAGCAGAAGTATAAATAGGGTTATGTGGTTGTTGTGTCTTCCCCTATAATACAGCTTTTCTTAGATTCCAGTTCTTTCTCAGTATTATGACTATCTCAGCATCTCTTCCCTGCATGTTTCCCTTCATTTACAACGGGAAATCCTACTCTGCCTGTACAAAATATGGTCCTCTAATGGCCAACGCTGGTGTGCTGCAACTAGGACAAGGACAATAAATGGTAAGCATGTGCCCTTCAAGGTAGGGAATCTGGTACTAGTAATTTGTAGGAAGAATTTGTGTGCAGTTTCTATTAATCTGGGAGGAAGAAGAAAGATTTCTTCAGATTTTTGTGGTTGGTTGAGTAAGTGAGATCTTACCCCTGCAAAGAATCAATAAGCAAACAAATACATCAGCTTTCTTTCAAATAACAACATATGTTCCATTGAACGATAATATATGATTATCAAAGGTTGTTTGCAGATCTATATAAAATTTAAAATCTGCCACTTTGCTTGCTCTTGTTACTGTATGTCCACTGAAACCAGCCCTGTAAAGAAATTAGAAAGAAGTAAAAAGTAGAAACTGCTATCTCCTCTTACTTTTGTGATGAATAGATTGGTTATGGACCACTTCTCCTCACTCACAGCAGCCTTTAAAAAAATGAAGGCATGCAAGGCCTCGGTACAGTCACACCAAATATACTGGAAGTGATCCAACCTTAATGTTGGAACAGTCTAAGATTTTTTAAAAAGATTTTACAGATCATTTCTGTACAAATGCCTTTTAGGAAGCCATGATACTTTCAGTATTTCCTGCTCCTGTGCATTTAGAATGGCTGGTTCCAAGGCTCTGACATTTAAAATTTGAAACATTTTGCACATCTCTAATCAAAACTAGCTACCAAGTGAAGAACAGTAGGCAATGATACTGTCTTCTGGCTCGCCCTGGCTGACTGATTTCTATTATGGCTAGTCAGCGTATGAATAACTGCACTTCATTTGAAACTTGCTTTCAAATTACAGTATTGTAGTATTTTCTTTCCCTTCTTAATTTTCCTCCTGTGTCTTTTTCCAAAAAAACGATTGCACGCGTGAAAGCAAAGGTATACTTGACCTTTTATTACTACATCAACCTCTCTCGAGGTTTTCTGAGCTGAAATTGAGCAGTAAGTACTTTAAATTCATCTGTGCACAGAGAATCTGAAAGAGGTAGCATCTCACAAATTATCACTGGAAGATAAATTTTTACCACTTCTGGCCTTTTACATAAATTTACACGAAGATCTAGTCTGATTAAAAAGCTGTAAATGGTAGCCATCATTTCCCCTGGGATTAGCAGTAATATAAAAACATGAGCAGGCTTGTGGGCTTCCCAGAGGCAATTGGAAAGTTGATGGATGAGATTCCATATTTGATGTGACCCATCCGATTACTTCCTGTATCCTGATTCACTTCTTGATGTTCATCCTCACCATCTGCAGAATATGAAGGAAACTCCAAAAGGCAAATCTGTGTTTTCCCTGTTGTTTATGAAAAATGGACCTATTATATTTGCACCAGTGAACCTACCAAGAATGGTAGATTCTGGTGTATAATAAAGACAAGAAGTGGAGCTACTGTGCTGAACACAAGTAGGCTAATGCTTTACAGTTGCTAGATGAAAGCATAATAAATATCATTCATAAAGAAAAACAGTAATTGGAATTGGTTATATTGGGGATTGGTACCCTGCTTTAGATCGGATTGTCAGACAGGAGTGTGATTGTATAATTTAAAACAACTGAGAGGATTATGACAAAACATTAGTTTAGGGAAAATGGTACGGTTTAATAAAATACATATGCCCCACAGTTAGGTGACATATCCCATATTCAAATTGGAAAAACAAACAATTTTATGAAAAGTGAGGTACTGAATGGCAATGAAGCTGACCTTGGCATAGGTTCATGCCATTTCGTAGAAGAAAACTACAGTGAGAGACTTTAATTTGGATTCCAGAAACCTTCTAGAATGGGTGATGTCAAAATGTTGGAGGCTCTTTGGGAGAGATTTTAAGAGGGAAATAGACACTTCAAGCCTTGAGCTTGTTTCAGGCATACATTTCACCCTTAAAACTACTGAGTCTCAGCTCTGCCAATTTTAGCATGCGGTCTTTAGTGTGTTATACAAAGTCTTGGGAATCCTAGAACCAGTGATAATGGCACATTCCTGCTTTACAGCATAAAAGGACTACTAATGTCCTTACAGATACTGGACTATAAATTCCTTATCACTAATCATCATAGACAACATTTATTGCAACTGCGGTTCAACAACCCCCTGCAGCTTTTTGAGGTGTGTATCTCTACGTACAAACTTGTATATGATTTAATTTATTCTAAAAATGTGAAAAACTAAACCTGTTGCTTTGAGGATGTATTTGGGGTCCTGCAAACTCAGCAAATCTGGCTTTTGAAATAAATTTTGTAGACATTTTTTGCAGGTAAAGATTCAATTGAGTTAAGCTTAGTTCCCAATGACTGAATGCACACAGCTCTGTCATTCCCTTGGCAACAGGACAGAATTTCTTCTGATATTTTATTTGGATTTCCTGTCTAGACAAGAACAATAGATAACCTGGTAGTTTTCTATTAAGTATTAAGGATTCCAACACAGCCTAGCCCCAGGTTCAGACCCTCACATGTCTAGACAGAGATGCTTCCTTGAAACCCTAGAGGCTCCAGTAAGATCAACAATACTGGACAAAGAATTCTTCTGCACTCTTTTTCAGGATTAAACGCAAACCCTATGGGGCCATGTGTTTTCCCATTCATTTACAAAGGTAAAACCTCCTCCGCTTGCACAATAAATGGGGAAGCCATTGGAAAGCTGTGGTGTTCTCTCACCAAGAATAATGGGTGTGGACATTCTGTGGACAAGTGTGTCATTCTGTGTCATTGTGTGTCACAAGTGGACATTCTGTGATTGCTCTAATAAGAAAAAACTTTGATCCTAAAAGAACAAATAAAATCAACTTGAATGTGAATAAGCTGATGTAGCCTTTTACTGCAGACGGTAATACTAAAATGTTCTCACTGACTTTTAAAGGTAAAGGTTTTCCCTGCCAGTCAAAGCCGACTCACAGCTGAGGGAGCCAGTGTTTGCCCAAAGATGCTTCCGTGGTCATATGACTATATGCCACTGCTACATCCTTCTTGCTAGCCTAATTTCTGTTACCTTTTCCACCAAAGGTGGTACCTACTTGCTTTTTACATGCTTTCAAACTGCTAGATTGTTTGGAGCTGGGGCAAGAAACAGGATTTCACCTTGTTCTGCAGCAGCACTTGGGTCTTGAACGAACTACTCGGCTAGAATTCAGACTATGCAATGACGTATATCAGTAGAAGATCTTGGTGTTCTGTGTTAATTATTGGAATTTTTTTGTTTTGCATTTGTAATTTTTACAAAACGCTTGTTATATATTGTTCTTGGATGTTGATTTATATTGTCTGCTTTAATATGCTTTCTTCTACTCAGATTATTTTTAGTGGAGCAGCAGGATACTGCTGGTATCCTGAATATAAAAAATAACGAAGCATCCCCTAATTTTCTACTGGCCTTTTTTCTCACTTCCTTGCATTTCTCCCTTAATTTGGGGGGAGTATCCTATTCAGCTTGCACTAAGCAGGTTTCTTCTGAAGACCAATAATGTGTGCCTTAATGGCTAACTATAAGGACAGTAAATGGAAGGCATGCACTATTCAACTTAATTTTATGCCAGTTGTGATCTTTTATGTCACTTCTTTACTGCGGTTTCTTTGGAAAGTGAAGATGGTGAACATGGGGATGTCTCCTAATTATAGCTCCACAACTATAAGGAAGTAGGATGAGTTGAAAGAGAATGAGTAACCTCAAAGTCATATAGTGAGCCACAGGGCTGTGTGGAAACTTGGACCCACGTTTCTTTTAACCACTTGGGCAATACTTGAACCGCTTCACTATCTGGCTCCATGGTATCTAACTCTCTTGCTTTGTAACCTATTAAGCAAATGTAATTTAATGCTTCTGGTATTGGTGCATCAGCATCTTTTCTGCACAGAGGAGCTCTCACTAAAATAGCTAAATAGTTAAGAAGAGATAAAAGGAAGATAGGGATGTATCTCTAGTGAAATCAGGCTAGCAAGAAGGATGGAGCAGTGGCAATATTATTAAAACAGGAATAACATCTGACCCAATGGTTTTGTCTACAGGTTTGACAAATAGGAATATATATGGTTTAATGATTTCAAAATATTGGGAGTGGAATCATGACCAGGAAGGACTGGGCATCAAGAAAGAAATGCAGTTCAGCCAATGACAGCAGCAGGATTGGTTTCCTGCTCATGAATTCCAGTCATGTGAAAAAGAAAGTACACCCTCTTTGGGTTCTATGATTTTACGTATCAGGACACAGTAAAAATCATCTGGTCCTTAGCAGTTCTTAAGAGTAGGTAAATACAATCTCCAGTGAACAACAACACATGACATATTACACCATATTATCATTTATTTTACAAAAAGAAAGCCAAAATGGAGAAGTCATGTGTGAAAAACTTAGGTATGAAGAGCTTAAGTAGCAGCCAGCTGCTGCTAATCCAAGTACTCTTGATCAATTGCTCATCAACAAGTGTGACTACCTTCAGAAAAGCCAAAATTTTAGGAGTTAGCTGATCTCCAGCATTGAAGTGTGTGTTAACATAATGCAAAGAGTAAAGACATCAGCCGAAGTCTTAAGAGAAGCAATGGTTGCTGCCCATCAATCTGGGAAAGGTTATAAGGCCATTTACAAACCATTTGGAGTCCATCATCCTACAGTGAGAAAAATTATTCACAAGTGGAAAACATCCAAGGCAGTTGCCAATCTTCCCAGGAGTGGATGTCCCAGCAAATTCACCCCGAGGTCAGACCATGCAATGCTCAGAGAAATTGCAAAAAATCCAAGAGTTACATCTCAGATTCTACAGACCCCTGTGAGCATGTTAAATGTTAAAGTTCATGACAGTACAATTAGAAAAAGATTGAAGAAGTATGGTTGGTTTGGGAGAAAGCCTCTTCTCTCTAAAAAGAACATGGCAGCATGGCTTAGGTTTACAAAGTTGCATCTGAACAAATCACAAGACTTCTGGAAGACTGTCCTTTGGACAGTGGAGATGTTTCTCCATAATGCACAATGCTATGTTTGGCAAAAACCAAACACAGCATATCAGCACAAACCTCTCATATCAAGCACGGTGGTGGAGGGGTGATGATTTGGGCTTGTTTTGCAGCCACAGGACCTGGGCACCTCGCAGTCATTGGGTCAACCATGAACTTTGTACACAAAGGTATTCTAGAGTCAAATGTGAGGCCATCTGTCCAACAGCTGAAGCTTGGCTGATATGGGCCATGCAACAGGACTATGATCCCAAGCACACCAGTAAATTTACAACAGAATGACTGAAAAAGAAAAGAATCAAGGTGTTGCAATGGCCCAGTCAAAGTCCAGACGTCAACCTGATTGCAATGCTGTGGAGGGACCTCAAGAGAACTGTGCGTAAACGCCCACAAACCACAATGATCTGAAGCAATGTTGTAAAGAAGAGTGGGCCAAAATTCCTCCACAACCATGTGAGAGACTGACAAAGTCATACAGAAAACAATGACTTCACGCTATTGCTGCTAAAACAGTTCTACCAGCTATTGGATCTTAAGATTTACTTAGTTTTTCACACACGGCTTATCAATTTTGGCTTTTTGTAAAATAAATGTTGACATGGTATAATATATCATGTTGTTGTTCATCTGAGATTGTATTTATCTACTTTTAAGAACTAAGGACCAGATGATTTTTACTATGTCCTGGTATGTAAAACTATAGAACTCAAAGAGGGTGTACCTTCTTTTTCACATGACTATACGCTGACCTAAACACTTACATCGGTTCTGTTGTAAATGTGAAATGATGTCTTCTAGATCAGTCAGATCTAGATATCTTGCATTCTTTGGATGTACTGATCTGCTTCTGTAAAAAACCCAAGAAACTAGTTCTGATCACTTTATCATTTGTCAAAAACTTACTCTTTATCCTTTGTATTCCATCTGCATCCAGAATATGAAGAAAACTCTTGGTCAGCCTTGTGTTCTCCCCGTCATCTACAAAAAAAAAAAAAATCCCTCCCAGCCTACCAGTGTGCACAAAGCTGCCATGGCCCTGAAGGCCTTGGCCTGCTCCCTGCCTATTTCTCCCTGCCCCACCATGCTGGGAATGCCCGGGCCCTCTCCCCATCCCAGTACGCACGCAGCACCCCAGGAGAGTGGGACTGTGATAACTGAGTGAAGCGGTCATATGGGCATCTCGCTTAACAACCACAATGACTTAAGACCAAAATTCCTGGACCAATTGTGGTTGTAAGTCAAAGACTACCTGTGGGACTGGGCTGTAGGGTTTGGAAGTGTAGTCGTTTTTATTAAAGATGAAACGTTTGCCTCATTCTCAAGAGAGTTTTAAAGCATTTTTAATGGCTGGCGGACATTCCCAAGTCCATACAATCAGTTCTTACCAAAATGCTCAGAAGTTCCTTTTGTTTCTTGAATAGTTGACTTGTCCAGCTGGGTGGTTTCCTTCAAAAGATGAAAAGCTGTTACTTGGAAGTCCTGAGCCTTAGTATTTTGGTGATATAAAGAAAAGGGAATTACTTGTAAACAAAGAGGTGGCATTTCTGAGTTTCTCTAAAAAACCCTGGTGGATAGACTTCTAAATAAATTATTGGATATATCACCCCTATATGCCAAAGTGTTTCTTTCCTAGGGCAAAATACAGAAATAGTTAACTGGTGTCCTATTTCCCTGATGTTTGCTTGTGCAATTGTACAATAGTGATGTTCTTTAATTTGATAATGAAACATCTGCAAGCAAACAATGAAGCTTGAAAAGCACCAAGCATTCCACAAACTATTCTTTTATTCTTTGAATTATTAATTATAATTTGAATTAGAACTTACCCAGGAAACACAATAATAAAAATACAGATCAAAAGCAAGATAAAAGGCACAATTGCACAAGCAAAACATCCAAGCTCACAGGGCACCAAGATTTCCAAAGTTCAAGAGGAACTTTCGGTAACACCCCGTTTTCATTTTCCCCCAGTCACTTACTGCTGCTTAAATATTTGTGCTAGGCTTAAACATGAACCATTAAAGATGATAGTTCACATCTTTTTAATTTTCTTCGTTTGTTATTTTTTAATCAGTCTTTTACTCTTTTCTTAAAAACCATATTTCAAATGTCTAAATTTGTAATGTGTCATATAATATCACAATTTATTTGGTTTAGGTATTGCCTGGCTCTGGAGCAACTCCAGATGGTCCACAGTAAAACTGACAAATAAAAATGCAACATGGATAAGAACAGAAATGATAAATAAGAAAGAAAAAAACCCCCACAAGTTGACTTATCCAGCCAACAACATAGACATTAAGATATATAAAGTCATCCCACAAGAGGCTGCAGACATCTCGACAGGGGCCTGGGAGGAAATAGCGTAAAATGTAGATTGATAGGTTGCTTTTTAAATTAACACAGGACTGGGTCATTTTGCAAGCCAGACATCTGATTGGGCAGTAGGATTCTAGGGGTCAGTTGGACAGTTGAGAGCAAATGGACAACTTCACAAGATCAAAATCTAGCAGAAAGGTGAATTCCCTCAAAAGTCATATCAGATCTGAGCATTATTATCAGAGCCTACCTTTTGTCTTGGGTAGTACACTTAGTTTTGACTCTTTCCTCTGTTCGATAGGCCGAGGTTGGGAGGACACATATTGGCTGGTTCAAGACAACATGCTGTGGTATTCATACAATATGCTTAACCTTACAAACAAATCATTATCGTAAACCCATTTTGGGGTTCAGTCAGTAAAATGAATTAATTTTAAGTTAATAAAAGGATGAATTTACCTACTGAGCCACAAAAACAAACCAAGATGATCATCAACCAAATTTAGGATCAGTTTCTACTAGAGCTCTTTAACTTCTGTGTAGGTTGCGTGAACAAACACTGTGAGATTTCATGGCTGCAGAAGAGGCAGGTTTCGTACATTGTGCTAAACCAGAATTAGTTTCATTCTGCCTCAGCTAAAAATAAAATGTTAACCCATCCACTATAATGCAAGCCCACAAATTGATAAATAAATTGTAGTTTACTGTGGTATATGAAACAATGATCGTTGGCTATTATTGCTGTTCTCCTGGACTGCAGGCTGGATAGCAAAAATGCTTAAATTTTTCCGGATAGAGTTTGATAGGTTATTTTAAAGGGGGAGAAAGAACCTATATAGAAGACATTTTGGAAGACTTTATTCTTCATCCCCATTCTTTATCGCAAAGAATGGAACGAATGTAAACAAGCTATGTTTCTCAAAGCAAATGCACCCCCCCCCCGTGTCCCACCAGTTTTGGGCATATCCTCCAGAGCACTTCCAGATGTTACTAATGAATTATAATTTTGGAGCTGGTTTGCTCTACTGCTTCAGGTAACAGACTAGAAACAAGGAGGTGACTGGCTCAGTCACCATCTCTCAGCCCAACTCACTTCACAGGGTTGCTGTTGTGGGGAAAACAGGAGTAGGAAGGTGTGGTTAAATATGTTTGCTGCCTTGAGATGTTCATAAAATAATAAAGGCAGGATATAGATGCATAATTTATAATTCAACAGAAAGAAATCATCAATGTTTAAATGAATGTCATAACTTCTTCCTCTGCAAAGAACTAAAGACTGTGATTCACAAAAAGCTAATAAAATTATAAATGTGGTTAATCTTTAAAATATTGTGAATGTCTTGGGTTGTTTTTACTAAGCTAATCAATCAATCTTTATTATGGTCAAAGACCAGCATAAGGAAGGAGGGGTATAAGGAATTTAAAAGTATAAAAACCCCCCAAAATTGAATTACATACAAAAACCAAAAAGCATAAAAACAAATCTAGCTTGCTTTTCTGTTTTCTTGTTCCAGCCAGTCCTTAAGTTTCATTTGTAAATAAATACAGTTTGCTGACTGTATTGATGAGGCTAATTGGCCTGTAATTGGCAGAGTCATCCTTTCCCCTTTTTTATATAGAGGGACAATGATTGCTGTCCCCTAGTCCTTGAATACTTGGCCATAGTTATTGATGCAGATAAAGAGCGAGGCCAGGGTAGGGGCCCAGCGGTTAGATCTTCAGCTGGGGCCTTACCTGATCTTGTTGGACAACAAGATTCTTGATCTCTGTCACTGTGTCATTGGCAGATTTTCTATATTTTGGTTAGGGTTTCCATTTCCAAGAAAGGTGTTTATATAGTTCCTGAAAGTATGTTTCCCAGATCCCTGGAGGACATGATAGTCCACTGTGGCTGGGCCATTTCTTTGGCAGCTACTATCTGCAGTAATTTTCAGGGGCTCTTTAAGAAAAGTTAGATTTGTGCAAATTGTAAAATGCAGTGAAACCTCTGATTGCGAGCACCTCAGTACACGAGGTTTCCGCAAGGTTCAGGAACATTTCCAACCCGCCCAGGAAAGATCCCCGGAAAGGCATTGCCGAGGGAAAAGGACGTTTTGCCCTCGAGCAGCGGCGGCAGTGGATCCTCCCTATCCAGCAGGGCTGCCCAGATAGCACCGGCCAAGCCGCAGCTGATGGGCAGAGTCTGCCTTGGAGCAGACCCATAGCGGTAAAATTAACCCGAAAGCACTACCCTTCCCAGGAAAGGCCAGATGAACCTCCTAAGAACTGTACAGAAACAAGAGAGAACAGAAACTCAAGGCTAGGTGGAAATCCTCTTCCATAAACCGAGGGACCATCAAGAACCATCATCCAAATTGAACCACAGTTGGAATTCTCTGCCCGGCTTGGATCGGGCCCTTGGGGACCCCTGCCTCAAAGTCTTCTAGCAAAAGTAAAAGTGCTGGCTAGTTTGTTTTATTTCTACTTTATATTGTGTACTAATCATTGTTTCGGATATTAGGGACAATCATTTCTGCATAAAATTCCATCAACGAGTTATGCTCGCAATCGGAGCTTCCGCTGTATTCCACTTGTGGAACTTTGCCTGTGGAGCTTCCAACATACAAAGTAGCAGCAGCCAGCCTGGTTTCTCTGCTCTGACGATGCCAATCTCTGGAACGGCCATTAATTACTCTGTTTGCACGGAATTAACAGGGCTAACTGTACAGAAATGGAGCCCTTTATGGCTGAACATAGGAGTAGGAACCTCATGTCTGAAATAGTAAGGTCAACATATTTGATATCTGTTCATTTTCCAGTTGAGACAGTGTCACCTTCTTTTGCAGTTCTGGGAGGAAGATGTGGCCAAGCAGATCTTATAAAAAGAATGAGCATAATTCAGTTTTTTTACACCTGTCACATTCCCTGACCAAGAGTGAAAATGGTCTTTTCTATAATGTTTCTCATTCACACCTGGGTTTTCACAGCATTATTTGCTGAAAATAAAGGTAAGGACCAAGATCTCTTGTAAATGCTATAGCTTTTAGATTCTGTCTCTCTGTGTAATACACTTGTACTGTATGAAAAAAAAAACAGTTTAACTAGTGTGCAGAGCTTCTGTTTGACTTCCTGTTGATCAGAGATAATACTTTCTGGTTTGGTCAATGTTCTTTTTTAATGTCTCAATTTGATTGAAAGAAGTCACATGGTTCTAGGAAACGATGAAGCTGCTTTAAAGGATTCCACAGATATGTGAAACTTTTGTGCCAGTGACCTCTGAAGCACCATTTAGGGATTTAATAGTGTCTAAATGGTCTCTCCTAGGACTAAACCATTCGAGCAGAAAAACTGGGGTACTTCTGAAGCACCACATATCATGACATTGCCAGGAAGGGATTAGTACTGGGAAGGGTATTCTGGGTGGTGGTGCAGTTGAGTAACAATTGATGGCCATGTAAACATTTTTATTTAATTAGTTATTATTATTAATCGCACGGTCAGCCAGATGTTTAGACTGGATTTGGCATTTTTGTCCACCTGTTGTGTCTTTCCCAGTTGACTAATTGCAAGCGACCTTGTCAATGCTGATGGTGTTCAAGTGGTGCTCCAGTTCCGGGATTGCACCCAAGGCACCTATTACTATTAGTACTCTCTTTGCTTTCTTTTGCCACAGTTCTTCTATTTCTATCTGCAGGTCTTTGTATTTTGTGATTTTCTCCAGTTATTTTCTTCTATTCTGCTGTCTCCAGGTTCTGCCACATCCACTATCCAGACTGTTTAGTTGTTAATTAGTTTAATTAAATTTAAAAGAAAATAAATTCTAATTTAGTTATTTTTTAATTACAGTAGTTATTATTTGTATAAATAACGCAAGGTGGCGAACGTATGTTTCAGCAGCTGTGAAATTGGGAAAGCCAGGCCTGCTGCTCATTTTGCTGACCAAAAATGTTTGCCCAAAGAGGGCCCACAGACCTATTAACCTCAGAATTCCTTAGAAGCCCTGGAGAAAACTGAGCTTCCCATTCTTTGTTTATTTTAACCACTGTTTTCTTCAGAGCAGTCCAGCTTTTTCTTTTTTTTCCTTTTCAGCAATATTGCCACCATGTGTCTTTCCATTTCTTTATGAGGGAAGATACTATCCTTCATGTACCACAGAGGGTTCCAGCAAGGACCTGCTCTGGTGTGCAATGACCGACAACTATGATGAAAAAGGCCTGTGGAAACAATGTGCTGTTGCTGGTAAGAGGTTCAATTAGTCCTACTACACTACATCCAGCAGTTTGGAGATTAATGCATCCTTCCCAAACATGAACTCTTCTTAAGTTTTGGCACTGCAGGTACAAGTACTTTCCTTTCTTATGACTAATGGCAACGCTGGCTGGGAAATGCTGGTCAGCTTAGTTCCAATGATCCATCTTTAAAAAATGATTTATTATACCACTGACTGCACTATACGATTACAAACTCCCATTCTCAGATCTATGTTAGTCCTTGCATTAATTTTGGCAATAGCACCTGCTGCAATTAGTGGAAGGTGGACCTGGACCATAGAAATTGGAAGAGAAATTTCTTTTCACCTGCAACTTTCAGAGTTTTTAGTGTTTTCTATGAGATCTAGCAAAATTCACATGATAACTTATAATATGTGGATACTAAAATCTTGTGAAAATTTATGATCTTGTACAATATCTGCCATTATCTTTCATGTTGCCATTATCTTTCTGTAATTTTGTGTGACATCTGCTTCATGGACTGTCTCAGGAATGATGGAATGTGATATTATATTGTATACAGGAAGTATGGCGAGTGAGAAGGTGGAAAAGAAAAGCTGCACACCACTCTTAGCCACACTTCCCATAATGCTGGGCAATGTGATCAATCTCAGAGCAGCCGCAAGGTCAATTTATCTATATTCCAAAGCACATCTTTCAAATACTTTTAAGGCATGTAGAGTTCTATTTTGTATTACAGTATTTTCTAGAATTTTGTGAGGATGCTGGCAAATATATATTATATTTGGTCTGTGAAAATGCAGATGACCACTAAATGTCAACAGAGACACAAGAAAATTCTCTCTGCTGCCATCTGCATTATACAGCCCAAATATACCAAGTCTAATTTATATTCTGTCTGGAACAGGGGTAGTATTGGCCATTTTTTACTCATTCTGCATAAAGTGAGATATGAGGGTTATTTGTTGCTGTTTCCAAGTCCAATGGTAACTTGGGACAGGGTACTTCTAAAGTGATTTTTTTTCTGTATTGTTCCATTAGCAATTAGTAAGCGAGCACTGATTGATTTACAATATTACTGGCAGATAGGGCGAAAACCACAGGTTGCCTTCGATAGGTTTTGATAGAGATTGAGGAGTGGAAACATTACAGGGTTAAGATATCCTAAGTCAATATTTGCAATATTTATGGCATGGCAAAGGCTAACAGAATTTTATTAAGAGAACAAGCTGGTCATAAGAAATACACTTTTCCAGTATCCCAAGAGGTGACTCTACACGTGGACATCGCCAGAGGGTCAACACCAAAATCGGATTGATTATATTCTTTGCAGCCAATGACAGAGAAGCTCTATACAGTCAATCAAAACAAGACCTGGAGCTGACTGTGGCTCAGACCATGAGCTTCTTATTGCAAAATGTAGGCTTAAATTGAAGAAAGTAGGGAAAACCACTAGGCCATTCAGGTATAACCTCAGCGAGATCCCTTATGAATATATAATGGAGGTGAGGAATAGATTTAAGGGATTAGTTCTGGTAGACAGAGTACCTGAAGAACTATGGAGGTGCGTAACATTGTACAATAGGTAGCCATTAAAATCATCCCAGAGAAACAGAAATGCAAGAAAGCAAACAGGTTGTTTGATGAGACTTTATAAATACCCAACTGAATGCCGATTTTCAGAGAAGAGCAAGGAGAGATAAGAAGGCCTTCTTAAATGAACAATATAAAGAAATAGAAGAAAATAATAGACTGGGAAAGACTAGAGATCTCGTCAAGAAAATCAGAGATAGATATCAAGGGAATGTTTTGTGCAAAGGTGGGCACAATACACGTCAAAAATTAGGGATCTAACAGAAGCAGAAGAGATGACAAGAATACACAGAAGACCTCCACAAGAAAGATCTCAATGTCCCTGATAACCATTATGGTGTGATTGCTGACCTGGAATCAGACATCTTGGAATATGAAGTAAAATGGGTCTTAGGAAACATTACTAACAACAAAGCTAGTGAAGGTGACGATATTCCAGCTGATTTAAAATCCTAAAAGATGATGCTGTGAACTAAGAACTATCAGATGTACAAACTGGGTTTCAAAGAGGCAGAGGAACCAGAGATCAAACTGCCAATTTCACTGGATCATGGATCAGTACTCTGCTTGTTTAAGTTATATGCAGAGTACATCATGCAAAATGCCGGGTTGGATGAATCACCAGCTGGAATTAAGATTGCTGGGAGAAATATCAACAACCTCAGGTATGCAGACAACTACTATAATGATAGAAAGTGAAGAGGAACCCAAGAGCCTCTTCATGAGGGTGAAAGAGGAGAGTGGAAAAACTGGTTTGAAACTCAACATTAAAAAACGAAGATTACGGCAATTGGTTTATCACTTTCTGGCAAATAGAAAAAGAAATGGAAGGAGTGGAAGATTTTACCTTTTTGGTCTCCAAGAACACTGCAGATGGTGACTGCAGCTATGAAATTAAAAGATGCTTGCTCCTTGGATGGAAAGCTACGGAAAACCTAGGCAGCATATTCAGAAGCACAGACATCACCTTGTTAACAAAGGTCCATATAGTGAAAACTATGGTTTTCCCAGTAGTAATATGGCTGTGAGAGTTGGACCATAAGGAAGGTTGAACATCGAAGAACTGATGCCTTTGAATTGTGGTGCTGGAGAAGAGTCTTGAGAGTCCCATGGACTGCAAGGAGATCAAACCAGTCAATCAAGAACTCAACCCTGATTGCCCACTGGAAGGACAGAGGCTGAAGCTGAAATACTTTGGCCACATAATGTGAAGAGAGGACTCATTAGAAAAGAGTCTGGGTGCTGGGAAAGATTGAAGGCAAAAGGAGATGGGAACAGCAGAAGATGAGATGGTTAGAAAGCATAGTCAGTGTGATGGGTGTGGGTTTGGGTGGACCCTGGATACAATGAAGGACACGGAAGCCTGGCATGCTGCAGTCCATGGGGTTGCAAAGAGTCAGACATGACTGCATGACTGAACAATTACAAAAAATGTGTAATATTCCTCTGATCTTTCCATTCAAAGTTATTTTTTTATTTTACTAGTGACAATCTCAGTTTAGAAGAGAACCTTCTCTGCAATCCAAGTTTCCTAGATTCTAACTCCCATCTGTCCCAAGCAGCACAGCCAATGTCATGGGACTCTGCGAAATGTAGTCTAAAATATCAGTGGCCCAATCCTCTCTTAGATAAAGATAGCAATGTCCATACATATATATTTATGCGTTGCTCTATCATGTATTTACATTTTGCTTTTCTCTTTGCCTAGAATATGGAGGCAATTCAGGAGGAAAACCCTGTGTCTTCCCCTTTGTTTACATGACTTATATTTACTACACCTGTGTGGGCAAATCTGAGCAAAAAGGATTTTTCTGGTGTTCTACAACTGGGAACTATGATAAGGATAAAAAGTGGAGCTACTGTGCTGATACCAGTAAGTGAAACGGGGGACTATTAGATTGGAAGTCATGGTTTATGGTAAATTAAAATCAAAGACACCTTTTAAACAGAAAACAGTCCTTTCTGGAATGTGCTGAAGATCACCAATGATTACAAACTTGCATGTACAAGAGGACAGATCAAAGGTACAACTAATAGGAACTTGCATATACAATAAAACAGATACAAGATATATTTAAATATTTTGGAGAGTTGTGCAGTGTAAAATTAAAGTCCTAGTTCAGCCAAAAGCAAGCACTTTTTCCCACTGATCTCAAATTTTCCTTGACAAAATGATTGGAACATAGGATATAACCTTGCATGCTATTATCAAAGAGACTTACTTCTGAGAAGATATGCAGAGGATTACACTTAAAAAAAACCCACTGAAGGACTTTGATAGATATGGCAAATGGTCATTCTCCTTTTCTTCTCCTTCTCCTAGGACTTGATGCAAATTATCCTCTTGGTCCATGCATCTTTCCTTTTGTCTTTGAAAATCACGTTTACTCAACTTGTACCACAGATGGGAGATCTGATGGGAGACTTTGGTGTTCTGTTTCAAGTAATTATGATAAGACACCTCTGTGGACATACTGTGAGTCTTCAGGTAAGCAAAACAGAGAATGAAAAGAGCCAAAGCATGTATGTAACTTGAATCCAGCTCCTGTGAAAGCAGGACAAGATGTGGGAAGAAGAGCAGTTTGATAGATAAGAAATAACTCATTTTATGGCTGGAAGGCTTATAGGGGGCAGCCTAGTGCTTTCAGATACAAAGCTCCCAACTATCCTAGCTGACATAGCTAATTGCAATAGACAGTGGGAGTTGTAGTAAAAAAATATTCTGGCTGCCATATAACTTCTCCATTATTAAACCTCCATTCTTCACGTGCTTTGGTTCCAGTAGTTACTTGTTTTTTATGTCTGCTTCTTTTTAGAAAAATTTGAGGAGATATTTTGAAGGGTCCAGCTTTGGACTTTAGTCATACTTGTTATTTAAATAAACAGTATTACAAGTAGAAAGCAGTCAGGTCCTTGAATTCTCAGCTACGCTAAGGTAACAAAATGCTAAAAAGTGAAAATGTTAATTGTCAGAATGCAAGACTAAACCCTAGGAATTCAAGATTTATAAATAGTGACTGAACAAAAATAACAATTTAATTACAGCATCTTAGGCCCTTTGTTCTCTTTCCACAGAGAAGTGCAAGATTACCTTATCAGTTAGAGTGATGTACAGCCTGCTTCATAATTAATGAGTATTTGTAATGTGGCAATTAAATAACAATATAATCTGAATAAATCTATAAAGAGTGTTTGCAAATCCAGTCCTCTTTCGGCTTCTATTTTCTGGCCATGGTAGTGAGCTGAATAAACCAATCTCCACTTCAATGTTATTGTATCAAATATTCAAAATACCATTGGAAAAATACTTCTTCTATGCCCCAGAACAGCAATGTGGTTTCTAATCCTTCATTTCTACTACCTGCTATTTTGCTCCTAATGTATATTTATCGAATTTGATCATTTTCTTTTGAACCTGATGAGGATATTTCTGACTACAGAATGAAATTAATCGCTCTTCATCCTTACTCTTCACATCAGTCCTTCCTTATATTGCTTCGATCAACATTTTTTCCTCTTTGTTGGGTTTCTTCTCTAGATCCTGGCCCTTGCAGTTTCCCCTTCATATACAAGAACAAATCCTATTACTCCTGCACCACAGATGGGATGTTTTACAATCAGCTATGGTGTGCCACAAGCCCAAACTATGATAAGGACAGCAAATGGAAATTATGCTCCTTTCAAGGTAAGGGAGTAAGAAGCAACTGCCTGGAGTCCTTGTGGATGATCTCAAGTCCAATTATTGAAGAGCTGGTCTACTCACTGGCCCTTACTTCAGCCACAGTCATCAGCTCCACTTTTCCTGGAACCATCTTCAGTCTGTCATTTCTTTCCCAGATGCTTTTTGCAAAGTGTTCAAGATCTGAAGTGGATGTCAGGTGGGCTGTTTAATGTGTTTCTTGAGTTCGTTGGAGATGAGTTATGAGCCTTGAGTGTTTTTTATATTTATATTGTTCCTTGGTGTTCATTTTTTGTTTGTTGTGTTTTTTAATCACAAGTATTTTAATCAGTTGCAAGTATTGAGTGGGAATATGAATTGACATAATTTATACATAATTTTTCCTTTAATCTCTTTCCCAAACTTGCAAGAAGTGAACGCCCTATCTTCTTGGGTGAGGTCATTGCATCTTCAGTTCTTGGAAGCTCTCTGCCCAATTAAAACATGAAAATATCTCAGCATGATGCTCCGTGATCCAGAATGGAGACCCAACCAAAAGTTCTTGCTTTGTTTCCTTTTCTTGGACAACTGAACCAAACTCTCTAATGTTGTTTTTGTCCTCCCTATATTCTACAGAATATGGTGGGAACTCCAATGGTCAGCCGTGTGTCTTCCCTTTTAAGTACAAAGGGGAGATGACCACCACTTGCATTGATGAGGATGAAAATAATGAGAAGAATGGGAGATTCTGGTGCGCCACCACAGAGAACTTTGATGTGGACTTGAAATGGAGCTTCTGTGCTGATACACGTTTGAAAAATAACAAAGGCAGGTAGCTCCAAAATACCCAGATCGTGATAAATGGTTGGGTTCAAGAACATAGAACAATTTTATTTACATTTACTTGGAAGTAAGCAGCTTTGGGGCTGATTCTTAGGCCAAAGGCTAGTGGTTTGGAGAAATGATTTACGCATTCTTGTTGATACAAGTGACTGATTTCCCTGAAGTGAAAATAATGTTTGCGGGAGTGAACTTCATGCAGCTGCATTCTCTCTTTCCATCAGGTGCAAGCCAAATGATTACCCTTTATTTCCACTGTATCCATTCAAAGGTTATCCACATTTAAGAACTGTTCCTGCTAAATCTTTATTATGACACATTTAGTCTGATACTCTAAGATGAACAAAAAACAAAACCAAGAAAGAAGAGCAATAGTGGGACTCCCAATAGTGGGACTCCCAATAGTGGGACTCCCAATAGTGGGACTCCCAAGGACTTGGATCTACATCAAATGTTGCCAGCCTCTGATGCTGACTTGGCTGCTAAGAATTACAAGCCACAAGTGAGTCATTGTGTTTTAGGATAGTTTCGGCTCTAGTACCACCGTTTCCTTCCACTTTCTATTGATTCCACAAAAGAGGAATGTAAACATTCTCTAAGGATTAATTGCCATTTAAGATGTCAGTATTAGATTGATAAGCATAAGATTGTTTAACTTTCATCCAAAATTGAGTGTAAGATAAAAAAGAGCCACTGTATTTCACATCAAAGTATTAGTTATATGTTAATAGTTTCAATCTTGGATTTATTACTTAAGCTCCATTTATTATTTTGTGTGTTTCTCTCTTTCTGTATGTGTGTGTATATAGATGTTTATAGTTTGTTAAACGGAAATAGAAGACAGATGAAACACACTGAATAGTCTGAATTTCAAATGCACCTTGCTGGTTTCTAAGGGGTCATATTCTAAAACACAGAGCTGTGCAACAATTTGGATTTGAAAATTAAAATGGCTGAAAGAGTTTTTGGGACACGAAACAGTTATCCACTTCTCCTTGAAGCATCCACAACTTTCTCCATGATTGCATCACTGCCTTTGGCAGTTGCTGTAAAAATTCTGGGAAAAAAGAGATGGTTTAAAAAACTGCAGTACTGCAATGCAAAAGTATTTTTTTGCCCCTTTTATATGCTCCACAGTACCTTTCTGCCATCAAGAAATGATGCAGTTTTAAGTGAATATAGCACAAGTGGAACTGCGTTCGTCTGCTTTTAGAGTTTGAATTTTATGCCTTTTTCTTTTTCTTTCCCACACAATTTATCTTCAATTATTTTCTGAGAAGATAAGGAATTAAAAGAGCCATGTGTTTTTCCTTTTATCTACAAAAAAAAGATTTACGTAGCCTGTACAACAGATGGGACTTCAAGCTGGAAAGTCTGGTGCTCTCTCACCAGCAATTATGACACAGATCACAAGTGGAGATACTGTGAGCCTTCAGGTAAGAACAGGAGTTGGTCAGAGCAATGTTATTGTTTGCTTACTTCCTCAATTGAGAGTTTTATTTGATGCTTTTCCTTCCTCCTTTCTCTCCTTTTCATAGACACTTTATTTTTAATTTAACAGATTTACCAAGTGAAGAGCCTTAGCAGCCATGAAGACTGAAACGAGGGGCTAATAACCTGCCAGTTAGTAGATGTCGAAGTATTCCTTATTTTATCCTTTTTCATAAAAATGCAAGAAAAGTCCTTTGGATAGGCCAATAGGCCATTCAGTCCTGCACTCTGTGTCACACAGTAGCAATATTGTGTCTAACAATCTGTGTCACACAATAACACAATATTCAGAAAACTCCCAGCCCTGGCAAAAGGGTAAAACCTCTTAGAAGCTGGTATTTAAAACTCCCTGAAATTCAGAAGGCACTCAACAGCCCACCAAACTGATGGCCATCGATAACTGGTCCTCCATGAGTTTTTCTAGCTGTATAAAAAATTACTTAATAATTTTTACTTAATAATAAAATCTTAGTAGTAGTTTTATAGCAAATCCTACTGTTTAGCTACATATTATGTAACACTATTAATTCTATTGATTAATAGAATTTATTTTTATTGTAACATATTATTTCTATTGATTGATTCTGAATCTTCATATGTTTGATTTCAGTGGGTGAACCTAAGTTCTAGTACAGAAAGATAAGGAGAAAAATATTTAGTTTTCCAGTTTCTCTAGCATGTGTGATTTTTATACCTTTTTCTTTTCTCCAAAATGGAAATGTTAATCATCATAGACTTTTCTAATCTGAATGTTTTGGTTTGCACATTGCCTTCTGAATGAGGGCAATTGTAAAAAAGGGAAATGAAGCAGGACTTGTTGGCATCCACAATGGAAATCTTCATAAGGTCTATATATAAATGGCTGATGTAAGGACGGTACAGAAAATACAGAAATTTGTGTACCTATTGTATACAGGATCAAGTAGGTAGGATCCCTCTCCTTTTCCACAGGAAAATGACTTTTTGAAAAATTGTTGGAGAACTCTAGGATTACCTTTAAGTATGACATGTTCACAGTGCTTCTGTACAGAAGGAATGAGAAAAGTTAATTATGGAAAAAAACAAGTGAGGGAAGAGATCTTTCTTATTGGCCTTACTATGGATCAGCAAAGTTATTTTATAAACCAAAAATCCCAAACCAAAATATCAACTCCACCAAATCAAAGAATAAAAACAAAATTTTGTTTTTTGTTTTCTGATCCTAAGCCTTTCTTTGTTCCTATTAATGAAGATGTATTAATGTTTAAATGCTTTTCTCCAAAGGCATCTTGCTGTTATCCTTTTTTTCCTAGTTACTTGGGATTGTAACTAGGACATTATATTAAAAGCATGTCAGGAAAGCTTTCAACACTAGCTCTACTTCAACTATCAACGATCCTGGAGGGAATGTCTTCCCAGGATGCCCAATTCCATAATATGCACATCTGATATTAATGATGTATCCTAGAACTTCTTTTACTTGCAAGTTGGAATTTTGTCATTTGGAGTGTTTATTGGATAGATACTAGCCTTTTATGCTACTTACTTTATTGGTCATATCCATCAACTACCAGATGTGACTGTGTACAGGAGTGCGATTGAACATTTCCTTCTTTTTCCAGATTACAAGGCCATTCAACCAGTATCTTGGATATCTGTGATTTCTACTACTGTATGTTAATTTGGAAGCAGGATTTAACCCATCTCCTTCTGGTTCTAGTGTATTTTCATTGATACCACAAAAGAAATGAAGTGTTTTAGAAGCCACTGGTCTGTTTTTCACTTCACTCTTGAAGTCTGTGGATTATTTACATCAGCACAAATGGCATTTTGGTTTTTAGGCTTTTAGTTATGTGAAGAATAGTATTTAAATGAGACTCAATGCTACTTTGCCTGAGCATAGGGACCTGAGTTAACCCAAGACTTTGATTAATACATATTCTGGGATCACTCATAAAACAGACATAACTCTTAAAATTAAACTCTTAATACTTCATATCTTGGTCCTGATGTGATTATATGGCTGTGTGTCTTCAATGCATTTGGTTCATCCCTTAATGATTCACATATTTTTTTTAATCTACCACATTATTAGTTAACTTATTTAGAAATAGAACAAGTTTCTAATCCTTTATGAAGAACAGAAGAAGAGGGGGAAGTCTGGTCCTTTATGGTATGCCAGAATCTTGATGGGCATGCAGTTAGTGATAGAAAGAAGGAAACACATATTTCCTCCCCACCCTTCCATGGTATAATTTCTGGCTAATGTTTACAGGAGTAAATTGTTAGGGACAAAGAAGCTTAATTGGGAACATATCCGTAGTATTTTCCGATTACTTGAGAAAAAATGGCCCTAGGTAGTCAAGAATTCATAGTTATCAAGAATTTATGATACAATGCTTTGAACTTCTCCATTTGAACCCACTTCTCATTTAACATCTACATTGCAATTTCTTATTTTTATGCAATTATAAGTAATAGCACAAATATACCATCACCTACATAATTTAAAAAAACCTTTGTATAATAACCCAATTTAATAATTGATGGTTGCAATAATTGGAAGAATGTTTAACCTTGCTGAAAAAGTACTGACTGCTTAGGATTTTAGGCTTAAAGGGAATTAATTTAGAAGGAATGAGCTCCCCCATCCCCCTGCAACTTTTCCAGTTTAAAGATGAAGAAACTAATTGTATATATTGTATTTCATCTTATTAAAATCTGTAAACTTACCAGAGATATTAGTTTTATAAACTCTGAACCAAAAATAAAGTTCAATATCAAATATGTTGATATAAAAAGTGGAATATACTCGTGTCAGGATCCAATCCCATTTCTCTTTTAGTAATTCTTTTGCAGTCTTCCATATCTTCGGCTCCACCATTTTCCTGGGATATTTTGATGGGAGGCAGAGGACAGGTGATTCCCCCAGTGTTTCATATCACAGCCATGTCCTGGCCCACTATGCTCAGGCCTAGGCTTTACAGAGGTCCTGGCTTTCGACCATTGCTGCTTATGCCAGGTCAATCAATAATAAAGCTCCCCTTATCTGTGACCTTATTAGGGATTAGCAGACCTAATATGTATTATCGAGACCTGGCTAAGCTGCTTCCCTTTTCAAAATGTGCCCAGCAGGTTTTCCGCTATGGCACCAGCTGAGACTACACGGCAAGGGAGGGGATAGTAGTCATCTGGGAGTTTTTGTTAGCCTTCAGGGTCCCTGCTCCACAATTTGCTGGTTGCGAGACCCTGTTTCTGAAGACGGGTTTGTGAGATCAGGTAGGACTGTTGCTCCTGTACCAGCCTCTCTGCTGCAAAATAACCTCTTTGCCTGAGCTGCTGAAGGCTGTCTCAGGGTTGGCTGTGGAGTTCCCCAAACTTATGATCCTAAGGACTTCAATTTACCAACCCTGGGGCTGGTCTCAGAAGCTGTTCAGGAGAAGCTACAGGCCTATCCCAGATTATTCATGGTGCAACTTGAAACAGTGGCCACATACTGGATATGGTTTTCTTGTGATCAAAATGTGACAATGTGATCTGAAGAGAGAATTTTCTATGAATACTTTATCAAGGTCAGATCCACTCTGATGACCTTAAGTTTCTCCTATGCTGCCCCTTCTGCAGGGAGGCAGGACCTATTCAATTGGTCCATCCTTGCAACCAATGGACTTGGCTAGGTTCCAAAGGGAGCTGGCGGTTGCTCCTGAGGCTCTGCTGCATGGTCCTGATGAGGCTTTGATCACTGCCTGGCATGGGGAGCTGGCAAGAGCCTTGGACAGGATTGTGCCGTGCGATCTTTCTTGGCCTGTCATTTCTGACATTCCCTGTGATTTACAGAGGAGCTGAGGGAACTGAAAAGGATCAAGAGATGTCTAGAATGTTGCTGGAGGATGAGGGATGAATCTGACCACAAGTCAGAGATGCTATTAAGGCTACACACCGATATTTCTCCACTATTATTGCATTTGCTTTTGCCTAGCGATCCTGTGTAGAGTTACCCAGTCCCTTTGGGCAAAGGGGACTTGGAGGTCCAACTTTAGGGTCACATTGAGGAATTTTCAGTATCTAGGAGATAAAATTGCTCAGATGCATTCTCAGCTGGAGGCCACGTGTGGCACAGATATTTTTGAGATGCCTGGGGAACAGACTTACTGAGTTATCTGGGAACACTGTGGTCCTGTTGCATCTGAGGATGAATTAGATCCATGCCTTCCTGGTTGGTCAAGGTTGCCCAGGAGGTGACAAGTGGATGGGTTCTAGCGAGGGTTAATTAATCATGGAGAAAGGAGGTGTTATCAATACTATTCATGGAGACACTAATGCACCTTTCCTCAAGAGGCTAGCCTAGATCCCACCGTTCTGGATAAACTTCTTCCAGTCTCCTTGTGAAGGCTATCACACTACAGCTCCAGAGGGTCCTGGATGAGATGGATTATCTGGACCCCTTCCAGTCATGTTTCAGGCCCAGATATAGGACAAAGACAGCATTGATCGTGTTTTTGGATGATCTCTGGCAATAGTGGGATGAGGGTAGTACATCCATTCTGGCTGTTCTTGACCTCTCAGTGTTTTTTAATACCATCTAACATACGATACCCTTTTGGGTCGGCTCTGGGAATTAGGCGAGGTTGCAGTCTTTTGCTGGTTCATCTCCTTCCTCCTTTGGTCCCAATTGGTGTTGATAGGGACTGAGAGGATCAGCCTGTAGACCCTGCATTGTGGGTGCCACAGGGCTTGGTATTTTCTCTGTTCCTTTTTAACATCTACACGTAGCTGCTGGGTGAAATCATCCATTGCTATATGATGAGGTATCATCAGTATGCAGATGATACCAGGAGGTAAATCTTCATCCTAGACAACATAAGCGATGGCCTGGATATGGGGAAACAGGCTTCAATTGATGGAATGGATAGAAAGGTTGGTAGAAGGCTCCGCTGTATCCGGTAGTTTACCACTTTTGGTCTTGGATAGAGTTGCACTGCCCAGACAGATCCAGTGCATAATGTGGGAGTTCTCTTGTACTTACAACCACCTCCACTGCATGAGGAGGTGGCAGCCAGGGCCTTTGCTCAACTTTGGGTTATATGCCAGTTAGACCCTTACAAAGATTGAGAAGCCCTCCTTTCAGTCATTCTTATACTGATCATCTCCTGGATGAATTACTGCAATGAGGTCTACATGGGGTACTCTTGAGATTATCTGGAAGCTGCAACTGGTACAGAATGCAGCAGCAAAAAGGTGGGTTAAAATCTCCAAGAACTAGAAGTTTCACAAACACCATTGCCAACTCAGTCATGGAATCAAGCGGCTCAGGTAAGGATGTCTCTGAATGGCAAGGAAGCTGGTAGAATGGCAACAAATAGGGCCCACTTGTATCAGAGTCTCATAAGTGGTTATTTATGGCATTGCATCTATGAAAGCTGTTTAATGTGTATTGGATGACAAAATCTACT
>JANHZU010009610.1:205611-226337 GCA_032468055.1 Acrochordus granulatus | reverse complement strand
AATACTTCTAGACACAAGAACAGCTTTTTCTCCCATGCCATCATTCAAATGAATACTTAACTAATGCTATATGATCAATGCTACAAGATAGAGCAGAAGCAGAGAATTCTGATTAGCTCAGAAGTCTGTTTAATGTGTATACTCACCTATTAATTTGAAATTTTATAACACTTCACATTTACAGAATAATATTGTCATGCGTTATCTTACTGTTGTTTACTAAGTTTGCAAGTACGCTGGGAGCTGCTGTACCGGACACAAATCCCTTGCATGACTAACCATGCTTGCCAATAAAGTACCTGTACCTGTATCTGTATTTTTGTAGCAAATGTCCTGGATGTTATAATAAATACTAAAATGATACAGATTTGTTATTTAAGTTGATTCATTTGGTCTTAATATTTTCAGAAGTTCGTCCACTTATATTCACAATATATTTAAATTTTCTTTAAGAACTACAACTTTATTTGTTTACATTTATTTTTTATTTTAAAGTCTTCTGAGTAAAACATTGAATGTTTGATCATTTCAAACAAAAGTATATTTGTTTTGTTTTTCATTTCCCTAGTCCTTCTCACATTCTTTATCCAGCTTAGAATGGACAGCACCAGGAAAATCTGGTTTGACACTGGAGGAAGTTCATGCTGATGTGATAACTTTAGAGTCTTGCTTCATAAATTACTGATTTCTTTTTCTGGGTATAGAATTTTATTCTGTCTGCATTAATTATTTCAAGTCACTTTGCAGTTTGGTTTCTAATGTGCAGTTACGATTGTGTACTTTTAAGTCAGCACATTTATTTTTGGCTGAAACTGAGCTATAAATGTTCCTTCTGAGGGCATTCTGAGTTATCAGATATAAACAAACCAGTATGTACTTAGAACAGAACATTTTCTCGGTTTAAATGCGATGATCAAACTTCAGCTATTCAAAAAAAAATCTGAAAGATCTCTTCTGATGTCAAAGAAAAATTACTGGCCTTCTCAGAGTTAAGAAAAGTCTGTTAAATATAAAGAATCACGTTCCAATATTTCTATATCATTATTTGAAATAGGATTTACAACAGGGAATGGAGAGTTATGTGCTTCATTAATTCAAATCTACCAAGGATAATAACAAACTGGGTTTGAGAAGTATATGTGCACATATACAGTATGTGTATGAAATGGTTTAGTTCTGTGATTTATATAGTACCCCATCTTTATTATTTTTATAAGCAACTCAAGGCGGTGAACATATCTAATACTACTTCCTCCTATTTTCCTCACAACAACCCTGTGAGGTGAATTGGGCTGAGAGAGAGTGACTGGCCCAAAGATACCCAGCTGGCTTTTATGGGTAAAACGGGATTAGAACTCCTAGTCTCCTGGTTTCTAACCTGGTGCTTGAATCACTAAAACAAACTGGTGCTCTCTCTCTCTAAATATGATATAATATAATATATATAGTATAAAATATTATATATGTAATACAAAATATAATATTCTGTGCTAATCTCCTGTTTGTTTTCTAGAAATTATGGATATAAAAGGAAATCTATATTTTATCTTTAATTGGAACAGTATAATTCAATCTAAATGGATTCTTCTGCCACATTGTTATTATAAATATTTGTAGTAAAATTTTAAATGCCAATCCAATTACATATTTGAGCTGAAAGTGAATCCTAGTCTGATCATGTATGCATAGATCTTGTTTAGTGATTGCCTTGTTTCGTGACTGTTCGCAGTTATGAAAGTGATGAAAAAATAATCCTCACATTTACGACCTTCACAGGTCTTTAAACCAAAGGAAAGCTGAAGTAAGATCATAAGCACAATCATGGTTTCATTTAGCAACCACTTCACTTCTGAGTTGCTGGTCCCAATTGTGGTTGCTAAATGAGGACTATGCATATCTCCAAGTAAAAGGATTTTTTTAGCTTATAGTAAGCACAGATTTCTGAAAAATTAATCCATGTGATAATACAAGAAGCAAAAAGAATATGTGTGATAAATTTCAATATTTACTTTCCTGTTATGCTTTTCTTTAGAGATTTACTTTGGTATTTTAGCACATTAATTATAACACATTCCTGGGTTGGTTAATCAGAAGTTAAATTCCATTGTGTTATCTTCTAAATAGACATGACTACTTTGAGATTTGATAATTTGAGAAATATTCTACTGTGAACTGATTCAGTGCTCCCTTCCCAGTTCTACTGGAGTGGAAATATAATTCTTTATTCAGAATACTGAGTCTGCAGTTATTATTGGAAATAAAAAAATCTGGCATAACTTGAGGAAAATTCCAGATAACATATTCTTCATTAGGTAATAAACTGTGATATCTTCAATTTAAGTAAGTAGAGTTTTAATGTTTTTGTATGGTTATTTGCAAATGGAACCTTGAAAATTCTCCTGGCAACCTACATTTGCAGGTGAAATTGACTGCATCAGAGAATCAAATCTGGTAAATTCAATTTAATTTAATTTTGGTAAATTAAATTTATTCAGCACTAGCAGTTACAGTTTGGATCTGTATATCAATCTTTCTCACTGCAAATCGTGCTGTAGTAGTGCCTTATTGTAGCAGTGTGGTAGTGATGAGTCCTAAAAAGATGAGCAAAGAATGTTAGGAGTATATACTTCCAGCAAGATTACCGTATGTGTGAAAGACATCTCAGCTGCTGATGTAAATTAAACAAGCATTTGTAATGGTAACAGCAATATAGGAAGATGGTGGAGGTAGATGTGAATTTTAATGATAATGGCAAAGACATAATTTCATATTGTTTGGGAAAAGAGAGCAAATGGAAGTGGTCTGGAATTGGACACTTTCAGTCAGAAGATCATGCTATTCATTACTCAGGATAGACACAAAAACAAGGAGTGGCACTGTTTTTTATCGTCAGAATATAGAAAGGACAGTATTGTGGTACAGTATAATCAATGATCAATTAATAGCAGTTAGATCTCAGAAAGAATGATGGAAAAGCCAAGAAGAGCATGTAATTATTTTAAGTCTCTTTTTTTCTGTATTGGTTTACAGGTAGTCCTCTTTTAGCAACCACAATCAGAATTGACAATTTGGTCGTTAATCAAAGTGGTTGCTAGGTGAAACTGCAACTGTGCTTATTACTTCAGCTTTTCTTTGCTTTACAGACCTGCAAGGGTCATGCATATGAGGACTGTTCATAAAGTTACTTTCTCATCATTATCACTGCATAGGGTAACTAAACAAGGCATTAAATAACCACTCCCTACCTGATTCTTTGTAAGTATAGAAATATCACAAGAATTCTTTTACCAAAGCCTTCACTGCTATTCCATCAAGTGCTAGACCTTGTAAAGATCTAATCTGTGCTGGATAATCCTAAACATGATTTTGCTAGCATATAAAGCTAAGGGTTATCTCTCTAGAAGGGCTAGTTCTGGATTAGAACAACTATTGAATCTACCTGAATCAATTCTTTTGATTTTAATTTGATTGAATCTGGTAAACTATGGTAGAATTGTGCCAGCAGTGAAACACATTTGGTACTTTCTGAGATTGTTTGGTGCTATTCACAAAAAGGCTGTCACACCGTATATCTAATATAGAAGAAAATTCATGTGTGTGAATAATGATGGAAAAATCCCCCACACACAAACAAAGCCCATGAGAGAGTAAACTTCCACAGATACAGTACTCAAATGGAGGTTTAGATCTAGCTTCAGGTGAGGGAAGGAAGAACTCTTTGAAATGTTTCGTTCCCATCCACCCAACTCTCAGTTTTATTTTTTTTCTCATTTGCCATAAATGTGTGGCAAAAAATATTTTTTCTTTTCTTTCTGAGTTACCCATCAACGTGTTTACACAATGTATTTCTCTCCTGATTCTTCTATTCTCTGCTTAGCTGTTCACCTTGGTTTGAAAAAATAGATGGAAGCAGGAGGGAGGAAAATTGGATACTGATTGGATTCCTTAGAGCATTTCAGTGGACTATCTATCCAGATACAGGGAAGAGGAAATCCTGCTGCATAAATGGAAACTGGCTTGTGTAATGTTGGCTGGAATCCATAATCTCTTGAAGGTGAATTAATAATTCTTTTGAAAGGTTTTCATTTTTAAAGACAAATCTCTGGTGAAATATGTTCATTAGTCAAAACACGACACAATATTTTATGTATTTGTATGATGGCTTGTGAATGGAAGTTGAAGATTGACTGACACTACAATTGCTCTTCATTCAGTGATCTGTCGACTGAAATCTTCTCATTCCGCCTAACAGTTGTCTGATACCTTTAAGAGGTCAAGAATTGATAATCCAGTTCTAAATGTTTATTAATCTATTGAAGAAAATAAACATTGTTTAAAAACACTTTGAAGCTTAGAGTGAGATTATGGTATTGTCTTGAAGAATAAATGAGACAACTAAATTTAGGTGAAAAGAACTTTTAATAATACAGCAATAGTATGTGTGCTATGTATGTAATATTACTTTAGTGTGATCATGAATGTTATCTAAAGCAATGCATTGTGAATATTTTTTAAGTAGAATTATTTAATTAAATAATTAAATTATTTAATTATTATTTATACATATTTAAGAATATCTCTGAGGCTAAACAACACTGCTTCATTTTAAATGAATGTGTGCATACAGACATATAATTTAAATTTTCCTTTTTATTGGAATTTAAAATTTTGACTACTGCTTTGATTTGTTTAAATCAATTTATCTAGCTCATAAGACATAACAGTGTCATGATAAATAACCAAATGAACTAAACACTCTTATACTTCTTTCTTATTATCACATACCCTGACTTCCCTTCCTATCTTCTAGGACACATGACCTTCCAGATATTCTAGACAAGTAGTTCCACAATAGCCTATCGTTGACCCTGGTATTTGGGTCTTATGAGAATAGAAGTCCTCAGTTTCTAGAGGACACTATGTTGGCTACTTGTGTCCTAGGGAATGTAGTGATTCTTTGTTAGTGATATGAGAAACTGCTTCTTTATATCTTATGGCTAGTAATAGTTATACTTGAAATTGTCTACTGTCATATTCTTACCTGGAAACAAAGTCCTAATGAGCACTTTGGCATTATTCAGGTACTGTAAAGACTTGCATTCCTTACTCTTTGGCTGCTTCCAATGAAATAGCACCTTTCCCTTAAGATTGATTGGAGAAGCATGTTAAAAAAACATCAGGGAAAAAGGGCCATCCTTTCACAACAAGGGTAAAGCTTGCTTCCTAACCCTTTCCTTGACTTTTTGGAAAAGAGGAATCTCAGTCTGGCTTCTTAGCCTATGTAGAATGGACATGCAGATTCTATCTGAATCAGATAATTCCATTGATAACAAGGTCTTTAGCTATGAGATACTTTATAAATGGTGATAATAGATTCAGATTTGCACCTAGAAGCATATTGATAACCAGTATACTGTACCTTCCACAAAAATGATGTTGTTCTGCTCTGTGGAGCTGCTGAATTCTGCACCAGTTGAAACTTCCAAATTGTCTTCAATGGCAGCCCTGATATAGAAAGAATTATAGTCCAGCTGTTGAATGTCAAGGATGTGAATTATTGTTGCCACAGCAGAACATCCTGACCTGAAAGTACCATCAGTGATGTATCAGCTAAAGCTGGGCAAAACCCATCCTGGCACTGGTCCCATTTTACTATGTCAGCAGAAGCTGCAAGTCTAAAAGGATCCCTAATTTGTACCTGCCATTTCATGTCCTAAGCTTAATATGGAAATGAGAATTCACCAAAGAACTCACCAAACAGCTTGGAGAACTCATAAAGGGAAGCAAATACTCCATCAACTCCCCACTACAGTGTGTCCAAAGAATCAAAGACCTGACAATAGAGGAAGATGAAATTATGGTCTCATTCGATGTCACAGCACTCTTTAATCCATAGACCTGGAATTAGCAAAAGAATCCATAACAGCACTACTACTTAACGCACCTGACCTAATCATATGTTCCACAATCGAAATACCCAGAATCACAGACCACATCAACCTTTGCCTGACTATATACTTTCAGTTTGATGGACAAATATATGCACAAATCAAAGGAACACCCATGGGGTTACCGCTTTCACAATTCTATTATGGAGTGCCTAGAATCTATAGCACTCCCGTGCATACAACACAAAGTTTGGATCTAGTATGTGGATGACACCTTTGTCATAAGAAAAAAGAATGAATTAGAAGACACATGAAATCATCAACAATACTTTCAAAGTAGTAACATTCACAAGGGAAGAATAAATCGACAACATGCTACCCTTTCTGGATATGCTCATCAGCAGGGGTAATGATGGCAAATTAGAAATGCAAGTCTATGTAAAACTACGCACACCAAACAAGTGCTTCACTACCAAAGCAACAATCCAACCTCCCATAAGAGAAGCTGTGTAAGAACACTATTTAGATAGACACAAACACACTGCAGCAACCCTGAACATCAGAAGAAGGAAACAGAGCACCTATAAAACATCTTCCAACAAAATGGATACCCATGCAACTTTATCAAAAAGTGCCTGACCATTCAACCCCTATAGCACAAACAATGTAAGTGGTAAAAACATTAACACTGCCATACATCAAAAATATATCAGACTGTTACAACGACATGGCATCATTGTAGCACACAAACCATCTAAAGCTCTCCAAAACATCCTAAATAAACCAAAAGACCCAGCAGCCCCAGAAGAAAAATAACAATGTGTAAGGACTAGAACAGGCAAAACACTAGCAGAATGCATCCAGGAACACAAACTAGCAGTCAAAAGACATGATGAAAACTCTTAAATTCACAAGAGATAGACAGACTTAACCATAGTTTAACTGGGAAACTGAGCATCTTAGACCAAGTCAAATCCCAAAATACTTCCTCAACAGCGATCAACACCCAGATAAGCAGAGATTAACACAAACATTACCAGTAGACCAAGAATCAAGAAGAAAACCATATCCCAATTAAGGAAATAGCAACTCAGACAAACTAACAGTAAATAACAGCCTAATCAAAGAAACATCAAGAACACTCCCCCCAACACTGATAGGATAAGCCACCAGTATAAAAGGAGAACAAACCTCACTCCCTTCTAGCACTGATGATGTTACCTAGTTTTAGTAATGAAATATCTTCAGGAAAACAACCAAGCTCAGAGAACACCAAGCACTCCATACGAAAGTGTGCTAGAACCCAACAGATTCCATACAAATGACACCTTTGTTTTGCTGTAATTCAATCAAAGCCTGTGCCAAACTGTCTAGCCTCCATGCTCTGGACTTGAATTGCTTTTTCTGCTTAGACTGGAGTGCAGATACAAAATTGGGTATCAGGGTATTGATGATTCCGCACCACAAACAATAGATGACCTCTCCCAGTGATTTTGTATAAAACAAATGGAAGAGAAGAGTGAGCCATGAGGCATCCCACACTGAACTCTAGAAGATCTCAAGTCTCTCTTACCCTATCATTATTGGTTAAATCCTCCCACTCAGACTTTCTGCAGAACATTTTTAAAAATTGTAGCGAAACCCAGTGGAGGACTTGCTGCTTTTAAGGAAAAAGAACCCCTAGGTTAGAAAGCATTTATATTTTAATATTAATGAATGTTATTGTCTATGCTTGTCTGTTATTTAATATACTATTAAGAAATATTGTAGGGTAATTCTGCTTCATTATTTGCAAAAATATTGATTTGCTAACGTTAAAATAAAAAATAAAAAAGTAAGCCTAATGAAACATACTGATATAATAAGCAAGTGACAAAAAAATGAGTAATGTTGTAGTGACTTTGTATAACCTAGAATAAATTCCGATAATAAAGAACACAGTGGGGAATTATTCTCATCCAAATGTTAAAATAGATTGTCTTTTTTCCATCTGTTGGGTTATCACCAGTCACTCTGTTCCCATAAAAACAGTTCTTTCTTTTCACCACTAGTCATTATGTTCTCATAAGAACATTTATTTCATTTTGTTCTTTACCCTGTCCATTAATTCTTACATGAGTGTTGTAAAACGTTGAATTTATTTTAAACAAAATTATATTGTTATTGGCAGGTTTTGAATAATACTTCCTTTGAATTCTATTACATCAATAATATAAAAAGCTGAGCTTTGTAATTTCTACAGAAGATATTAAGCATGATTATGTTGTAAGCTTCCCCAAGTTGCTTGTAGTGAGATGGTGGTAAATAAGTTTAATAAATAATAATTATTTAAAACTTTATATTCTTAAACATATTTCTAAACATAGAGAAACAAACAATATTTAAAGTTTTAGAACAGGTTTAAAATGCCATTAAGTTGTTGGGGTAATGTTAATGTAATTAAAATGAGTATTGCTCCTTGATAGATTTATGTTCTAAGAAGTATTTCAATGTTAATTTCAAATAGATATTTCCTTAAGAATTGTGAGAAAATTTATAAATTTAAATAAGCTATCAAGGATAAACTGAGATTATTTTTTAAAGAAGATAGCTCTTAATAGAATTCTAAATTTACAATTGGACTTACATTTTGTTCATATTTATGTTAAAGTAAAATTAATAGACTATTGGCCTTTCTGGGCTTCATTATAAAGTTTTATTTATTGCCACTAAAATCTTGGCAACTGCTTGGATCAACATATAATAAAAATAATGCTTTGTTTCTGGAATTGACAAATGTGGGTCTTTTGGGGTATAGATTGATGTTAAAGTGCATGGATATTTAACTTTATGGAAGAATTCACTTCTGAAAATAGATGGCAGGACATTCTATTGGAAAGTATGAGCGGAATATAGAATAGTTAACTTTAATCAAATACTTAGTAATGATTATTTTAAGGATTTCTCTCAAGTTCAAATAGAATTTTGCTTGCCTTATATATACCTGTAATTGTATCCTGACAGCTCAGCATGAAAAAAAAATGTTTTAAAGAAACCCAAGATGTTTTCTTTCTTATGGAATCTAATTTGAAACCACATCTAATTTCTATCAGTATAAATATTTTAGAAGTTAAAATCACACATTTTTGACACATGGACCGAAGAATTGAAATATCATTTTTTCAGTTATGCAGAAAAAAAGATGAAAAATTGAGAAAAAAATTATGCCTGCAAGGATTTCTACTAGAGACACACATACCATATTCCCTCTCTCCTGAGCTGTGAAAATGAGGGGAAAAGAATAGACCGGGGTGGGGGGGACCTCAGCCATTCTGGTTTCAGTGCCACTCGGTGGCAAACAGAAGCCCCAAGAACTGACAGCCTTGGAGTCTGACACTAGCCCAGCAGTGGAAGCCGGCAGCTTCGGCCGGGAAGTGCTGGGCAGCAGAGAGGGTGATGCAGCAGCTGCAACCCCAGCTGTTCTCTAGAGCTCAGCTTCAGGGAGAGAACCTTGCTTCCAGTTCATGTGGGTGCTCTGGCTGAGTGGCTGGCGTTAGCAAGACCTGGATGCACCAGAGGGTGAGGATGAGGACATTTTGTGATGACTGGTAGGATTACACTTGAGGATCAGGAGGAAGAGCTACAACTAAGAGAATAGTCAGATAAAAGAAATTTGAGGACAAAGCAGAAATGTAATTTGAGAAAGCAACTCAGATTTGATCCTAGTTCCCATGAAGATAAAGGGGGGAGGGAGATAGTCAGACTTGCAAGATTCTGTTGCTGTAAGCATGTAATAAAAGTAAAATTAGCATTCATAACTTTGGTTTTCTAGTCTGGTTCAAAGGGCTGACAAATTTATTGAAGACTAATTCTGCAGACTCAGCAGCAAAGCCAGAGTCCAGGCCCACTGAGGAACTGATAGCCTGGCTCCAAGCAAAGGTCCTGTGGCTGGAAGTTTGGATCCTTCTCAGCTTGTGAGCCCAACATATGCCCACCCCCAAATCCTGCTGTATCACCCCCTAAATGCTCCTCCCCATTACCAGATCTTCCCTATCTCTCCCCATATTCCTCCAGCCCAACACATCCATTCACCTCACACAAATTATGCACACATCCACTACAGTCTCTCTCCAAACTATGCACACTACTGCCATCTATGACAGCAACACCTTTCCCACTTGCCTTTAACGCTCTAATTGTCACTATAATAAGGCATTCTATAAAGACTCGGGGGAAACTTGATTTAACAAGCCAACCTTTCTTTTGCAGAGTTAATCATGAATTAAATTGATTTCAATCAATCCATATCTTGTGAGAATAGGTGAACCAATTGAATAGTTTACTGCAGCATGAATAATGTATAAATTGCCCTAAATTATGCTCTCAACTAAGTGGGACTGAACCCTTATAATCTACAAGCTTAAAAATTCTTCTACTTGATTCTTCTGTTTTTTAGCTTTTGATGGTCTCAAACTGAACATTCTTCCATATCAAAGACTTTTCAGAAACATGTACATGGATGTACTTACTTATCTTTATTAAGTGTATTCATTTAGTTATGTTTTTCACTTTTCTTAATTCAGATGAAAGGTTTATATTTTCTTTGACATTTTCTCAACTCCTGAATATTATAAATATAGTTTTTTAGTTTTCTATGTAATATTTGCTATATAGTCAGTAGATGTATTCAGTAATACCATAGAAGATACTCCAAGTTTATATTGGGAAGCCTATAGTATGTATTCACTTAAAATAGCAGTTGTGCTTCTATGTGATAAAGCAAAGTTGATATCCATTATTTCAATATACTACTTCTATCTTTGTTGATCTTTAAATCAGCTAATATCTATCTGCTAGTGTCATTTAACACAATGGTTCTCCCGTAGGTGGCCATGCCATATTTCTAGACAGTCACAGTAAGTTTCTAAGTTGGCTGCCCAAAGTCAGGTGCTAGACGTATGATTAATTTGTCATAATCATCACATCACATTCTGTGCTAATTTCAGCAGCATGAATACTGAACATTACTGTTGTTCAGTCGCTAAATCTGACTCTTCGCGACCCCATGAAAAATTACTACAGTTTACAGTATATGATACAATTTAGATTAATAATGCCAATGGTAAATACATTTTTCTCATCCAATAGTGACTGTAATGGAGGTCATAGAGATAAATGAGGCTCAAAGGGGGCCATGAGCAAAAAAAAAAAAGTTTAAGAAACAACCTTCCTTTGGCATACTAATTTGAGATTGGAACCTTCTGAGTTCAGAGATATTTTGGAAGATTTTTCTTGTTTTTCCATATTTGTTTCTGCCTTCAATTTCTTTACTGATGTTGTAATACTGCTTCTTGTCTCTTCTAACAGGTCCCTGAAACTCTTTGTTCAGTTCCTTCCTGAGATATTATCTTTCTTGACTTGTACTTCTTTTGTCTTCTTGGCAATTTCCATAGTTTGTTTTGACACCCAGTTTGCTTTATTCTGTTTCTTCATCTTTCGCAATTTCTTTTCACATTCATCTTTAGGAAAGGACTTCTTTATATTCATTTCACAGTTTCTCTAGTTCTCCATCAATGAGAATCAGGACTTCCAAATGATTCCTGATGTTCCCCTTGAAAATAATGGGTATATACTCAAGACGATATTGTAGAAACTGGTTGGCATTCTTTAGTTTAATTTGGAGCATGTACATGAGCTTTTCATAATCTCTTCCACAGTCAGCACAAGGCCATGTCTTTGATGTTATAAAGGAACCCTTTCACCTCTTTTTAGCAATATAATATAGTCAGTTTCATTTCTGTGTATGCCACATGATGATATCCTTGTATATAGATGCCACTTTGGTTGTTTGGAGACTGTTAGCTATGAAGAAATAATTGGAATGGCAGAAACTGATAAGTTATTCTCCAGCTTTATTTCAGTTTTCTAAGGCATAGAATCCAAATTGGTAATATAGCACTTTTTCTTCCTTTCTTGTAGTGTCAAGAAATACATCTTTGGACATCACAGTATTTTCTTTTATTAAATATGGCTCAGAAGACATTTATACATAGAAACTTCCTTATCTCGGTTGAGTAATAAACATTTATTTTTCTATATGACTTGGTATGCCATGAACTGAAACACCAAGTTGGAGCAGTTGGGCATCTTCAGGTAGATCCTAAGTATTTTGATAAGAAGAACTCCAAGCAGAGACCTGTGTAACATCATATCTATCTATAACACTGTTCCATTTGGGGCCAGTATTATGAAAAATGTAGATAAACAATAGTAGGAAGATAGGTGATAAGAAATACAATAAAATAAAATTATATAATGTATCCTAAAGTAACTAAATCTATATATATAATGTACTCTATCTTTTTACTCTTGAGAGTCCCTTGGACTGCAAGGAGATAAACCAGTCAATCCTACAGGAAATGAACCCTGATTGTTCACTGGAAGGACAGACACTGAAGCTGAAGCTCAAACCCTTTGGTCACATAATGTGAAGAGAGGACTCATTAGACCATGATCTGAGAGTCTTTGGATTTTTGCAGCATATAAATTTAATAAATAAATAAAATTCTGGGGAAGATTGAAGGCAAAAGGAGAAGAGGACAGCAGAGAATGAGAGATGGTTAGATAGCATAGTCAGTGGGATGGGCATGGATTTGGGTGGACTCCGGAAGGCACTGCAGGATAGGGAGGCCTGTCATGCTGCAGTCCAAGAGTCGGACACAGCTGCATGATTGAACAACAACTCTTATCTTTTTATCCTTGTGAACAGTCCTTTCTTCCATAATGTTCATGCATTTCTTCTCATTTTTTTTTAATTTCAAATTTCTTATCTTTTTATCTTTTCTTTTTGAGGATCTGGACTTCATCCAATCATGATTTTTGATATTTTCCTTTCTCTTGACTAATTTACTTTTCCATTTTGCTATTTAGCCCTTATTTATTTTGTATATATGACCAATCTACCCATTTTTTTTATATTGGTGACTCAGTTTTATGTACATTTCACATCAATTGTCATTAAGTCCTGACTCCACCTATCTCTTCTTTTTAACACACATGCTTCTCAAATAATCTATTCCAACTGCCTTCAGCTTTTCTCTTTTTTCAAATGGATGGAAGCAAAAATTTTTCATAGCTATATTTGCTGCTTTAGACCTCATGACGGATTGCATACTACCCACTATCTTTTTACTACCTTTGCATATATCCGTTTACTCATTTTTACAAGGGTAATGTAGATTAATTGTTCCAATTTTTTAAGCATGTATTGCTTGCCACCTTTCTCTTCATTTCTGCCTGTCACTCTTAACTTAATCTTTGCTGTATTTTCAGATCTAGGTTTCTGCTTGTATCATATAAGACTATTAAAATTTGCTGCACAACATTTGGTTTCCCAAACAAGTATACACACATTTATGTTCTTAACCAAAACATTTACAATGTTGGTACAAGCATTTCTTAGCACATTTATCCATAAACAAACAATGCACAGTGCTGACCTATTGACTAAAGATTCTATTTATTTTTACCTAATTTTACTTCCTTCATATGCTGCTATTATCAAACTTAGCAACCAATCTTCACTTCCATGTTTCTGGAAAATATCCCATAATTGAAATTGATTTAGATGAAGTGTATTATAAAATAAATAAACAAGAATGCAGTAATTTTTTCTTCTGTATATACAGTACATTTCTCAATCACCCATTGAAGAGCAAAAATATAGCGTCCATATCCTCTGCTTGACATAAAATTGTATTTGTTCTTCCCAAATTTCATTCATTGTCATCTCTCAATGAAAATTCTGCCAAATCGCTTCCCAGGCATGCTCCAATGGTTTTTGCATTCACTCTGGAAGAGAATAACAGCATCCAATGTTTGATTATGTCTTCTTGGGCGAAATTAAATCTGTCATGCATGTCTGCATTTTTTTTTAGTATGATTTGGCTCACAGACTTAATAATTCCTTTGGTGCTAAATGACTTTGGTAAGTCTGAAAAGATGTCTGGTGGAGCTGTCTTCAACAACTTCTAGAAAAGCAGATAAGTTCTTGGTTATATCTGTTGCTGTTCTTTGCTACTAGTTTAGGCCTTCAGTTTTCAAATGTGTACTCACATGCATAGGAATGCATATATACCTACATATGTATATACATATGTACAGAATAGAGTTGGCCTTTAAAGAAAGAGCAAAATATTTGGCCCTTCTTAATTTAGAAATGAGGCGCAGTGGTGCAAGTGGTTAAGAGCTCATCTTGCCGGCTGGAAGGTCAGAGGCCCGAGTTCGAGACCTGGCATTGCCGTGCAGCAGGGCAAGCTCCTACTGTTCCGCCTCAGCTCCTGCCAACCTAGCGGTTCAAAAGCATGCAAATGCGGATAGATAAATAGGTACTGCCCCTTCCGGCGGGAAAGGTAACAGTGGCCATATGCCTTTGGTGTCTAATGACCATGGAAGCGTCCTTGGACGAACACTGGCTCATCAGCTGGAAACGGAGATGAGCACTACAACCTAGAGTCAGTCACGACTGGCAGGGTAACCTTTACCTAATTTAGTTATAACAGTCCAAGTATACAGGAGTTAAGACCTAGAAAAGTAGATGATGTTGCATTAGTAGAGAGAGAGAGTTTACCATGTTCCATAATACAGGAATTCAGGATTACACAGTGAGCTGGATAGGTGTTGGATACAATAGGACAGTTATTCCATTTCACTATTTGTTTCATGGAAACATTTATATTTGGAAAAAGAAAAAAGGTTTTGTGGAAGATTGTTCTGCTAATTCCTGTTACGATGGCTAGAATACAACTTTGGATTCAGAATCAAATACCAGAGAGCTGTTGTTATTATGTCTTGCTTGTACAGTGGTGCTTAAAAGTTTGTGAACTTCTTGATTTTTCAATATTTCTGCATAAATATAACCTATTTACTCCACACGTCTTAAAACTAGATTAAGAGAACCTAATTTAACAAATGAGTCAAAAACTTTATATTTGTTCATTTATTTATCAAGGAAGATGATCCAAAGCTATGTTTGTGTATGGCAAAAGTATGACTTTGCTTTCAGTCATGGTATGTCCCTCTTGGGCAACTATAACTGCAAATAAACATTTCCAATAACAGTAGATCAGTCCTGCACACCAGCTTGGAAGAATTTTAGCCCATTCCTCCTTACAGAACAGGGGTGTTGGGAGGGTTTCCTCGCTTCAGGTCCTTCTACAACATTTTTATAAGATTAAGATTCTATAAGATTAAGATCAGGACTTGACTTGGCCATTCCAAAACTAACTTTCTTCTACTTTAATCATTCTTTGGTTATACAACTTGTCTGTTTTGGTTTGTTGTTTTGTTGCCTGATCCACTTTCTCTTGAGTTTCAGCTCACAGACAGATACCCTGACATTTTCCTGTAGAATTTACTGGTACAGTTCAGGATTCATAGTTCCACCCATGATGGCAAGCCATTGTGGTCCAGAGGCAGTACAGCAAGCCAAAAACATGTCACTGCCATTACTATGGGATAGGATTCTTAGGCTGGAATGCACTGTTTGCCTTTCACGAAACATAATGCTTTTCATTGAAGCCCAAAATTTCTATTTTGGTTTTATCCGTCCACAGAATATTTTTCCAATAGCCTTCTAGTTTATCCACATGGTCTTTTGCAAACTGTAGATGAGTAGTAGTGTTGTTTTTGGAGAGCAGTAGCTTTCTCCTTACAATCCTGCCATGCACAAAGTTGTTGTTCAGTATTCTCCACATAGTGATCTCATGAACACTGACATTCATCAATGTAAGAGAGGCCTCTATTTCCTTAGACTTTCCACTGGAGTTTTTTGCTCTTGTGTGATCTATTTCTACATGATCTGCCTGAAATTGGACAGGTGGAATTCAAACTCTTTGGAAATAATTTTGTAACCTTTTCCAGCCTGGAGACATAATCAGCTGTATTTGGAGGTCTTAAAAAATCTCCTTTCTTCAAGCCACGACACATTTCCACATATTTATTGTATATAAAGATGAGGCTTTGATAGTGAATATCCAGAATTCTATTCTTTAAGTAAAGCAGGACCTCTCAGACTAACACCTGATTATTATCCTATCGATTGAAACATAGTTCTCTAATTTCCTCTTCTAATGAACAGATAATCCTAGAGGTTCACATACTTTTACCACACACTGCACTATGTAGCTTTGGATCATTTCCCTCAATAAATGAATAAGTATAATGCTTTTTACTCATTTGTTTAATTGGGTTATCTTCATCTAGTTTTTTTAAAGGGCATGATGGACAAGCGGTTAAGACACTGGGCTTGTCGGTTGGAAGGTCGGCAGCCGGAGTTCAAGACTCAGGTGCCGTGTAATGGGGTGAGCTCCCGTTACTTGCTCCAGCTCCTGCCATCCTAGCAGTTCAAAAGCGTGTAAAAATGGACGTAGATAAATAGGTACCTCCTAATCAGGTGGTAAAGGTAACAGCATTCTGCTCACCTAGGTGTATATTCACGCTAGCCACATGACCATGGAAGTGTCTTTGGACATACTGGCTCTTTGGCTGTGAAAGGGAGATGAGTGAGACATTACCTTTACCTTTTTATCTAGTTTTAGGACTTTTGTGGGGAAAAAAACCATATTTTTCCGTAAATATGATCTAAAATGTGACCTGTTTTCCAGAAAAGTCCTAAAACTAGACAAAGAGAACCCAATTCAAATTCAAAAGGGTTCACAAAATTTTAAGCTCCACTGTATATTTCCTAAAATAATCTGAATGGAAATAGGATGCCGAACACTTATCTAATTTAGCTGGAATTTTCCCCTTTTATTAAATCTTGCTTCTAGGTTGAATGCTCAAGACAGGGTAGATTCTAGTCCTTGAGAATACAATAAACTTGTTTGGTAAAGTCTTGGTATAGTTACAATACCAAGATAAATAAATTGTTGCAGTTCATTATTGTATAGTGCCATCTGGTGGATTTTCTACTTATGCCAACAATGTCATTAAAATGGAAATCTATGATATGATTAAATCCATGAATTATTTCTTTCAGTTCTAATATCTGAACTTCTTAATACAGTTGCTTGTAAATAATAAAAATTGTCTTTTAATTCTTAACATATATATAAATTGGTGTTCTGCTGAGCTACTGCCTGTTTGTCGTGATGTTCACAGACTTTACATTTTATTTGCTATATAATACCTATTTTGTCTTCTTTTAGTACTGGATCTTTGGATTTGCACAGAATTTTTATGTAGCTTTATTAGTTTAAGTGCTTTGCTGAGCTCTTTATATATAGAAGGATTACCCTTTTGGTAGGCTGTGAAGTTTGTGTTATATTCAGTTGGGTGTACATGTATATGTAATGAAAGTTCATGGGTATCATGTTAAAAAGTGAAACTCCTATCCATATTTACTTAAGAATCTCATTTGTTTAGTAAGGTTGTGTGGTAAACATACGTGGAATTTCAATCTTGGTTTCTGGTTCTGTGATAAAACTCTGTGGAAAATAAAGGTCACCCCCTCTCCATTTCCAGCATTTCAGCTGATGAAATATTTATTTTTATGCTTTTTTTAGAGGTCCTGATTGTCTTGATCATAGTTGTGGAAGGCTCAGGATCTTTCTTGCAATTGTGCTGAACCTTCTGACATTTGGCACAACTTCAGGAGCAATTTTCATAATTTAATTCCAAGATAGAGAGTGGAATCCATTATGTTGTCTTAGCTAGGGATTCTGACAATTGGAAATAGGGATCTCTGTTGTGTTGGAATGTGCACCTGGAGAAGGAGTGTGGAGGGGGTCTTGGCAAGAGCACCACGGTTTCCTAAGGAGGAGGCAGCACATTCCAGAGAGAAGCCCAAAATAAGAGATTGCACAGTCCCAAGCTACATACGCTAGATAGAGGAGGGAGGAAGAGGTTCAGCACAGCAACACCTTAGATTTTCCCATGGCATCTTTATTAGGTTAGAGGTTATCACTTTAGTCTGGTGAGATTCTGTCCATTAGGTATAAGCAAATAAACAATTGGACTTGTTTGGATTTCACTGTGTTGTCTTTGGGCCTGACATCACCATAAATTATTTTACTTATTAAAATTAAGCTGCTGACCTTTGAAATCTCTTAGTGATTTACAATAAAGAACATAACAAAATTGTAAAATCAAGAATAACATTAAAGCCATCCTAATAGGCTGATCCTTCTTCATTTATCCAAGCTGTTGTTAAAAGTATTAAATTGGTGAACATCTTTGTATATGGTGGAAAAAAATTCACGTTTTTCTTTTCTTTTTGTATGTGTATACTTTCATCAGACTTAAATCTCCCCATGTGTAGTTTTAATTGATGGCTCTTGGTTATGTTATTGTGAAAGACAAAATAATATCTTTCCAGTAACATTTCAATCACTTTGTATCTCTCTGCTATGTATCCTCTTACCTCTCTTCAAGCTAACAAGCTCTGGATGCTGTAGGTGAGAGATGTTCTAGCTCATAACTATTGTATTTTTTATTTATCAAATCTGTAGGCCACCAAAATTAAAAAAAATAACTCTTGGCAGCTCACAATAAAAACATTAAAATAGCAAATAATACATATTAAAACAATTTAAAATTAACTCAAGATCAGTCAGACAGAAAGGGAAGGAACAAGGGTATATATGTGTGGGAAGATGCGGTTGGCTTAAACCACCACCACCTCCACGATGGTGGGGCCCCAAGCCAGCTGGAAGAACCAGGTCTTAAAGCCCTTCCAAAAGGCTGCAAAGGAGGGTGCAGACTCCCCTCGTGGGGCACGATGTTCCACAGAGCAGGAGCCACAGCAAAAAATGCTCTTTTTCTGGACCCCATCAGCCGAAATTCCTTGGCTAACCAAACCCACAGCAGGACTCTTCTATGGCTGGGTGGGGTGGGTCATCCCCATTGGGGTGAGACACTTCCTAGGTAGGCTGGCCCCATGCCATGAAATGTTTTAAAGGTCAAAACCAACACCTTGAATTGCACCCGGAAGCAAACTGTCAGCCAGTACAGCTCACAGAAGAGTGATGCTACATGGGCCAGTCTGGGGCCCCCAAGAACTGTCTGCACAGCTGCATTCTGCACCAGCTGTAGCTTCTGAATGCTTTCCAAGGGTAGCTCCACATAGAGTGCATTGCAATAATCCAGTGGTGAGATGACAAGGGTATGAGTGACTCCTGGTCCAGGGAAGAGTGCAACTGGTGCACAACATGAAGTTGTGTAAAGCCTCTCCTAGCCGTTGCTACCACCTGCTCTTTGAACAAGAGCTGAGAGTTGAAGAGAACCCCCAGATTGTGCACCAGGTCTGTCTGGGGCAGTGCCACCTCATCCAGAGTTAAGGATGTTAAAGTCCTGTATCCTGAGGCCCAGGAACCCAAGGCCACTCAGTCTTTTCAGGGTTCAACTGAAGTTTGTTGTCCCCTATCCAGACCCTCACAGCCTCCAGGCACTGAGTCAGTCCAGAGGCAGTGTCACTTGGATCACCAGGGATGCATATGTAGATTTGAATATCATCAGCATACTGATGGTACCTCATTCCATGGTGACAGATGACGCCACCAAGCAGCTTCATGTAGATGTTAAGAGTGGAAAAAGTACTGAGCCCTCTGGCATACCACAAAGGAGTGGCTGTGAACTGGACCTCTTCCTATTAATACTGATTGGGACTGACTTTGGAGAAAGGAGCCAAACCAATGCAATACTGTGCCACCCAGCCCCAGCCCCCACAGCCAGTCCAAAAGAATACCATGATCTCCAAGAGGTCAAGGAGAGCCAGGATGGATGCAGTACCCCCATCTCGCTCTTGCCAGAGATCATCAAGTGCAGCCAGTGCTATCTCTGTGCCATAACTGGGCCTGAATTCAGACTGAAATGGGTCCAGATAATCCATTTTCTCCAAGACACTCTAAAGCTGCCACACAACCACCTTCTCGACCACCTTCCCTAGAAAGGATAAGTGGGAAACTGGATGAAAATTGTCCAGGCAGGTGGAGTCCAGCAATGGTTTAAGCAGGGGATGAACCTGCTCCCTCTCCTTAAAGGCCTCCTTAAAAGGGCCACCTTAAAAGTTCCCAGAAATATCCCCTCTCGCAGTGAGGAGTCCTGTTTGGTTCTACCTGCTAGTCATTGTCCTGGCGGCTTTCACCAACCAGGTAGGACAAGGATCTAATTGAGAAGTGGCTGCATTGACAGCATCAAGGACCCTGTCCACTTCATTAGGGGCAACAGGATCGAATTGTTCCCAGATAACCAGGCAAGGGTCCTCCCTGGGCATATCTACTGGACATACATCATGTGTGGCGACTTGAATACGAGTGACTTTGTCTGCCAGATGCTCTGAAAATTCCTCCGTACATCTCTACACATGATCCCCCAAGTCCCCCTGTCCAAGGAGGGACCAGGTGACCATAACAAGGCTGACAGGTGATATTAAGGGTGGAGAAATAGTGGTATTTCCTCACTCTTATTGCCACAAGGAAGGCCATAATAGTGGCTCTAACTTGTGTCCGGTCAGATTCATCCCTCGTCTTCCACCAATGATGCTCCAGGTGTCTCTTTACCCTTTTCAGTACCTGCAACTCCTCCCTAAACCATGGCGAGTATCACATGCTATGGGTTGAGAGAGGCCATACAGGTGCGATTCTATCCAAAGCTTCGGTTACCCACAGCTTTGGCAGGACTGTGAAGCTCCCTCTGGAACCCTTCTGGGTCCATCAGTTGCTGAGGGTGGACTGCTTGAGGATGGACCTGCCCCTTGCGGAGGGGGATGGCATATGAGAATCTCAAGTACACCAGGGTGTGATCTGACATGACAAGGGGGATAACAAAAGCTCCCCCACCAGGTCATGTTGCCATTGTTCT
>JANHZU010009610.1:77424-88349 GCA_032468055.1 Acrochordus granulatus | reverse complement strand
GTTATTGCTGCTAAAGGTGGTTCTACAAGTTCTTGGATCATATAGTGTACTAAATTTTTCACACATGGCTTCTCCGTTTTGGCTTTCTTTTTGTCAAATAAATGATGACTTGGTATAATATGTCATGTGTTGTTGTTCATCTGAGGTTGTACTGACCTCCTTTTAAGAACTGCTAAGACCAGATGATTGTTACTATGTTCTGATATGTAAAACCATAGAACTCAAAGAAGGTACATGTTCTTTTTCACATGACTGTATTTTCTTAAGCATCCTACATTAACATGACTTGTAATATGAAACAAAAAAGAATGCTAAAAGCAGGAAAAATATTGCTCATAGTAAAAATCTTATATATAATGGCTTGTCTTAACAAAAACTAAGATTTTTGCTAGTGAGAATGATGCAGAAAATGGGATTTCTCATTAGTGGAATCTGTAAATAAATAATAAAATAAAATTCCAGGAATACCTGATCAAGGAACAAAATGCAGTGGTAATTAAAAAACAAGCCAAATTCAAGTGAGGTTTTCCCTCCTTTAGTATCTCAGTAGCATGTCAACCTTGGAAGATGGAACACACCAGCGTTGTGGATTTTTTCTTCTTCACATATTAGAACTATGATTATTTTGTTCCTTTGAAATAAAGACTTTATAGTGGTAATATACTGTCTGATCATGTATTCTTATTTGACAGAGTGGCAATAAAGTGTCCATTACTACCACCCCATTTGAAAATACCTCAATAAAAACAGGACCAGCTAGAAAAAATAGCTATAGAGGCCGAATGGTTAGAAGGAGCAAGAAAACAAAAAAGAAGGAGAGTTTGGAAAGGTGAGTTGTGATTCCATGATGAAGAATTTATTTGTAGCATTTGTCGAATATGTACTTCTTCGTTTTATATATATCTTTATAAATAGTATTTTCACTCCTTTCATGATTTCCAGTTTTTCATAACCTTATTAGCATTAAATATTGTCTCAAGCTATTGATCTATTACTCTTGTTTTACCTTTTAAAATCTGCAAAGTTTAAATAATATGTATGCATCTCATTAGAATAATGTAAGAATGTGTTTTTTTATAATTGTTAATCTACTAAATATTTGCTGAGGTGGTGAACCTTACTTTCTATATTTACATGTAAACAATATGAGAGGTACCTTTTTTCTTTTTTGTTATATTGCAATTTTTTTTACAAACTATGAGTCAGTTTCTGAGACGGGTGGGTGGGTGGTGGATGGATGGATACATAGATAGTGTAGCCCTGTTTTTTACTCTGGCTAGTCCAGAGGTTGAGTCCCTTATTTTGATGAATACCTCTGAGTTACAACTTAAGGACCTAAAAGTCTGGCTGCATGCAAAATGTCAAGTAAAACATTGGTAAGTTTTTAACTATTAAGGGAAATATTGTTATAACTGTTAGAATGTTATTTTAGTTGTTAGGACTACACTTTCTACTGAAAAATTTTGTCTTTGTATTAGGAGGAGATCTCTGTTCAAAAAGCTGGCTAAGCAGCCATCGCCTCTACTTCATACAAGCCGGAGTTTCTCCTGCCTAAATCGATCACTGTCATCAGGAGAGAGCTTACCTGGTTCTCCAACTCATAGCTTGTCTCCTCGATCACCAACACCAAGCCTTCGTTCCACCCCTGATTTCCCCTCAGGTGAGGAATTGGTGATGAAAGGTTTTCATTGAAAAAAAAATGTTCTTCAGGCACCAACCCCAGAGTTAGGATGAGGGTGAGCTTATTTTCACAAGGTTTCTTGTGAGCTATGTGAATACCAGTCGTGAAAGTTCTAAAGCACGACTGTCCACACCCTTGGCAACTTTAAGATGTGTGCTTTTCTGGCTGAGGAATTCTGGGAGTTGTAGTCTACACATCTTAAAGTTGCCAAGGTTGGATATGCCTGTTCTAAAGCTAGTGGAATATGATCTTTGAAAACTAATAACATTCTATCTGTATTAGATTTGAAAAGTATTTTTCATGGTCTGTAAATTATATGAAAACAATGTGTCCTATATTATTTTCAAAATACTGCAGTGAAGAACTTGGTAATTCTATGTTTTTTTTTCTCTTAGGAACAAATTCTTCCCAAAGTAGTTCTCCAAGTTCAAGTGCTCCCAATTCTCCAGCTGGTTCTGGACATATTAGACCCAGCACACTCCATGGTTTAGGTCCTAAGCTTGGAGGGTCAAGATACAGATCTGGAAGGCGCAAATCAGCTGGCAATATTCCCCTCTCACCATTGGCAAGAACTCCGTCTCCAACACCTCAGCCAACCTCTCCACAGCGATCTCCATCACCCTTATTGGGTCATTCAATAGGAAATCCAAAAATAGCTAGTAAAATGCATTCTCCTCCCACTATTGTTAGACATATTGTCAGACCTAAGAGTGCAGAGCCACCAAGATCTCCACTCCTCAAAAGGGTTCAGTCAGAAGAAAAACTTGCTCCTTCTTATAGCACTGATAAGAAACACTTATGCTCACGCAAACACAGCCTGGAAGTAACTCAGGAAGAGGTTAACAGAGAAGTGTCCCTGCGTGATATAACCCTTCAGAGTCTGGAGGAGAATGCATTGGAATCTCCTTCAGTCACACGAGTGAGGCCTGCTGAACAAGGCTGTTTAAAACGCCCCCTTTCCAGGAAACTGGGCAGGCAAGAATCTGTTGATGACATGGATAAAGAAAAATTAAAGTTCAAGATAGTTGTGAAAAAGCAAGATTTGGTAGAGAAACAAGAATATTTGCAGAAAACAAGCACTGTGCATGAACTTTACAGTGAATCAGAAAGCCCTAATATCTTATGCCTGGAAGACAAAGATAGCAAACAAGTGTTGCAAAAAGCTTTGGAAAGATCAGATCACTCTGAAGTTAAAATTACAGCTTTGGAGGCACAGTCAATAGGTGGCATACCGACAGATACCCTTCAGAAGAATGCATACTTGAAGACTAATGAATGCAGTGCTTCAGATGCATGTATGTCATGTCATAGTCCAACACTTAGTGAACTCAGTCATTTGTCCTATGATTACAAAAGGCATTCTCCTCCATGCACACTGCTAGATGTTCTGTCTCACTCATCAGAGAAGCTGGCAAATGGAAAAGAAGGAAATGTAGATAAAAATGCATCAGCAAAAGAACTTGTCAAATTTGAAAAATTAGATAGTAAACTTGCAAATATAGATTATTTTCGGAAGAAAATGTCGTCTGAAGAAAGTGATGACAATTCCACTCCAATACTGAAGCCTAAATTGACAGCAAGCATGCACGAGTGCCAACAACTCAATTCAGCTAAAACTGTAAATATAATACAGAACTTCAGTCCACCTGCTGAAAGTCAGTCATTTGTTAGCAATGCTCATGCTGCTCAGATTGGTTCTATTCCTTTTGTTTCCTTCAAAGCCTTGAACAGCCGAGCAGAACCTGGCATGGAGAAATCAACCCTGATCTCTACAGAATCTTTGGCCTGGAAGAGTTCTTCAGATTACAAGCTAGAAGGAAGATCTTTTTCTTGCTTGAAACCAATTGAAGGTACATTAGATATTGCTCTACTTTCAGGACCACAGGCTTCAAAATCAGAACTGTCTTCATGTGCATTCCAAGGGGGACAGAGTGTTAAAAATGATGAACTCCCCCAGTGTGACAACAGCCTGAAGGTTGAGCCATCATCCCAGAAGGTGCTATCAGCTATTCAGCAGTCCACACCATGTAAATCTGATCTTCTGGAATTGCAAAGCTCAAAGCCTAATAAAAATGTACAGCATTCAACTGCAGCATCAGTAGTGATTGAACAACAATCAGGAAAATCACTCTCTAGTTTCAGTACTCATGATGACTCCTCTGTAAATGAGACCAGTCAAAAAGAAGAGGCAATCCAAGTTAGTACAAACAACACGAAATCTAATGGCTTCCAAAATCAGAATTCCGCCTTGATAACCTGCAAATCTACACAAGGACAAGGAAATCCTGAAAAAGGCAAACGGAAAGAGAAAAAACCCATTAAAGTAGTATTGGAGAGCCATATGAAGACTGAACAAAATGTTGATGAAGATTCCTTAGTCAAGAGCTACTTTACAGATTTGGCTTTGAATCAAGACTCTAAACACAATCAGAAGTATACTTCGGATTCAACTGCTCATTTACAAGCATGTGGAACAGCAAAGGAACAGGCATCAAATTCCAAGACAAAGCCCAAAGATGTCAAAGGTATGTTTAAACAGTCTGCAAAAGAAGGTAACATCAGTGGAGAATTTGCAGGAAATGAGTTTGGAGTGCATAAACTGAGAACTAATGTCTTGCTTTTTCCAAAGTTCCCCAATTCAGTTAAAATGGAAAAAACAATGGTTGCTGCAACTGTGCAAAAGGATAAGTCTCGAGACTTGGGATCAAAAGAGCTGAGGCAATCCAAAACCACACAGCCTCTGACTGCTGATAAGGAGCCTAATTTTGCTCCTAAGCCACCAAGTAGCAATTCTGACGTTCCTGCAGTAAAAGAAACATTCAGCAGACCATCTGCAGCAGATGCTTTTCTGTGTTACAGCAATCAAGAAACTCTCTGGCCTGCTATGGAAAATAGTACTGTTAAACCGAAGCAGGTTCTTGATGCTTGTTCCTCTAAATTAAAACAGTCTGAAAAAATTGCTCATAAGCCATTAGGTATGGATGTAAAAGAAAGAGAAAATGGTGTACTGGGAATGGCTTGTACCCGAAAGGAGGGGAAAAGCATCAGTAAGACCACTTTGGATTCTTGTTCATGTTCTTCGAGCTCTCAGAGAAAGCTAAATAACTGGCATGTACAGATGGAACAGAATCTGGTCATAGAATGTGGATCAGAACGGCCGGTCCAGCTCAATAAAACCATGGGTGAAAATCAGCTACAGTCCCTCAGTAAAAGCCAAGGAACAGTGGCATCTCCAGAGAATGCCAAGCTTTTTCAAAAGGAAGGAACTGCAAGCTTAAGTAACCCAGTTGATCAAAAGCCATTCCATCTACGGAACAAGCCAAAGGCATCCGCTGCAAAAGAGTGTCCCTCGCTGAACAGAGAGGGAGATAAGGGCTCAGGTCACCCAGTCGTCTCCCCAGAAAAACAACCTGAAGGAAGGAAATGCACTGACGCACTTTATTTTCAAAGTGACAGCAGGAAATTGGATTCCAGCCTCTCCCTGCCTGCTTGTGATGCCAGAGGGAAAGCTGTGGAAAAGACAGCCACAGGTAGCAAGAGCTTTCAGGAAGTTAAAGGAAAAGGACATGCAAATCCAAAACAGCTGGCAGAAGGGAGTAAATCACACCCAGCAAAACATTCCTCCTCGGCTGCTTTGCAGAATACGTGTCGCACGGTTGGAAACACTATAAAGCCCCTGGATGGCCCGTCCAGCTGCCCAGAGCCGAGACCGAAGGCCCCCGTCTTGCCTTCCTCAAAGGCTAAAGTGCCGTCAGCAGCGCCGCTCGAAGGTGGCTGCAAGGAAGTCAGAAAGCAAAGCAGCCTTTCCTCCTCATCAGATGGCAGAGCAGAAACTCTTTCACTTTTGGGCTTCCACTGTGCTTCAGCCCCCAAAGAAGAGCAAATTCTTACTTCAGATTTGGCGGGAAAGCCCAGAGGTCAGGAGAGGTCTCACTTTGCTAGCACTGCGGACATAAAGGGAAGAGACCTCAGTCTGCCTCTCTCTTCTGCTGTAAGAAAACAGAATGTAGGTAAAGATTTGCCAAAATCAGGGACTACTAATGACTCTCTCAATGCACTTTCATTGGACAAAGATTCTTTGAGGCAGAAACGAGGAAAAGATCCCTCCAGACACAGCCCTCACAAAAAGAGCTCTTAATAGCTGCTTGCAAATAGGATGTTTTGGATGAAAATCTAGGTCCTTGTCTTTCTTTTCTTCTCCCCCCCCCCAAATCAGCACTGTATAGTACTTTCTTTCAGAAAAATGTGTCCCACTTAAGCAGGGTCTATAAAAGAAAGGACTCTAGATTTGTCCCCCTTTCTTAAATGTCTTCCCAGATGTTACCGGATAAACTGTTAGCATATGGTATTTGTACAAAAAAACTTTTACAAGTTGAGAGACTTGATGTCAAGAGGGCCTGGGGTTGTGGCTGGCCGTGCAAGTTCACTGTAAATACTTAGTGTGTGTGTTTTGATTTACAGTATCTGACTTGCTGCTGATTGTTTACTCTTTTTAAGGGTGGTTGCTTTGACACCAATTTGCCATAAACAAAGAAGAAACAGAATTACTAATGCCAAGGCCTAAACTGAACCCATAAATATATTTGGGGGGATGAAAGTAGCTCATATTTTTCTTTTCAGAATTGTATACCAGCCTTAAAAATAACACCGAAATCCAGTGCTTTCTCATGAGTTTAGCTGCATATTTTAAGACATACAGATTTATACTGTTGTGGGTGAGCTAGACTTCTTTAAATCAGTGTTTCTCAAACCTGGCAACTTGAAGGTGTTCCAGCTTGAAGATGTTCAGCTCCCAGAATTTTCTAGCGAGCCATGCTGGCTGGGGAACACCATACGTTGATGTCCATGCATCTTAAAGTTGCCACGTTGGAGAAACACTGATTTAAATGAACGAACAGCAGTTCTTTAATGCACAGTGATTGCTTTTATTCTGGTATTTATTCTGATATTAGGAAACAGAAATTTGAGGAGACATTTTTTCTTCTCACATGAAACTTCCTTTTTAGAGGACAGTTTGGGGTAAAAGAAATGTCCATAAGTTCCCTTTTCTTCCTGGCATGCTAAGTATAATTGTATTTATTCAGATCATGTTAATGCTGGTTTGGCCTTTCTGATAGGATACAAATGTAGAAGCAAACCCCTTAAGACATATTTCATCCTTGCTATCATGATAGGTAAATTTGAGCATTTAGTGGTTCAGTTTTCTTTGCTATTACGTGATAAAGTGGTGAAGGGGTGCATTTTCCATCATTTTATCTAGATAATATATTCAGTACCTGATGACATTTAAATACTTAGCGGGGCCTTACGTTGTAGATTAAGCTTGCTGTTTTTTGCAAGTGATGCTGGGATTCACATTCTAGTTGAAATATATTAAGTATCTGTAAACATTTCATAGCATGGTATTTATTTGTATAGAAAAGAAGTCAACTTAATTTTTTAAAATAAGGAAAACATTTTTAGATTATAGGGGGAGAACATGTTGGAGCTATTGGGGGCTAGAATGTGAGTATGTTTTTTAGTTTTCCTAAGCCTTACTTTCATTTCATGATTCATGAAATAAATTTAAATGGATGAAATTTGAAGGAAAGATATTTGATTTGGTTGGAAACTTAGATAGAAACATCATGATATGATAGACAAGAATGTTAAAATAAGGAGAGAATTAATTCATTTTTCTTCCTTTTTATATAACCTTATAGAAGTTCATTTAATGTTGAGCCTCCTCCAGGGCATTTTTCCCTAACTACAGTCAACAGAGCAGAACCTAATTATGAATTGACTGTTTATAAGATCTTTACAAGTGTGCTAAATGCATTTCTCTCAATAAACCAGGTGGGATTTGCTCGTATTTATAAGCATCAGAAAATAATATCAGCAGCCAATTTTTAAGTGTCCATGAAGTGGTCACGTATTTATTTGCTACTCATGAATTATTTAAAACCAACGGAAAGGGAAAACACTATTCAAGTATTCTTACCATTTATAGCCTGAATGTGTGCTTTGGGAATAAAACTGAATACAAGTGCACCTCAAATCAAATTGTTGCTCTCTGGGAGGTATTTCATAGTTTACAGTTTCTTGTGTTGGGGAAACAAAACCTTTCACTTTTTTCTTTAAAGCACATCTAGCTATCTTGTTTACAAATGTATCTTTTACTGTATATTTTGTACAGAGTGCTTTATCACTTTTGCCAAATACATCCCCTCATTTTGAAAAGACAGCACCACTGAATTTGCATTCATGTAATTCGTTGTTTGTTACTGTTTACCCTAAAGTGAACTGTTAGAGGTCCTCTGAATTGTGTGTTACTTGTCAGTTTTTGTGTGGCTGTATAATGTCCATTTGTAGTATTTCTTATTGTTAATTATCAAAGTATATAAAAAATGGTTAGGATTTCTGCAATAAAGTGTTTGCAGTCTTTTTTTTTCTTTAAGAGATTCCCATGGTTGTTATAAAAATTGTCTATTAAATATAAATATTTATACTTGGACCGTTGGAGAACATTGAAATAAAAAAGGGCATGAAAGAAAATGGGTTTGTTTCTTGAACTGCTTTCTTGAATTCTAAGGATTACATTTTAAATATTCATAATTTAATAGAACGAAGCATTCACAGGAAAGATTTTTTGTTATACTGTATTAATAAATGCAGCATGCACCAAAGCTCCAAGTAAATTATGGGGAATGGGTTGAAAGGAAAGAAAAGATATTTGGTCACATTCTGTGGTTTGGAAACACAAAATATGATTTGTTCTTCATTGAAATATGAAAAAGTGGCAGAAGAAAGAAAATTGATCATGGATTGAGGAGGTTGTAAATTGAGAATAAAAATGAAAAGGGTAAATTAATCTGGTAAAGTACAAGAAGGAGGAAGGAACAGCAACGTTTTCAATAAATTTGAAATACATATGAGAACTTCAACAATCAAATTAGAGATTTTCAGCACACAGAATTTAATTGTCTTATTTATAATATACAAGTTATATGCTCAATATTGAAGGATGGCCGCTCATCAGGATAGAAAAAGAATTTGGACTCTTGTCGAGAATCCATCCTCAGGGAATGTTAAAAGTAAAACACTACAGTTGCGTACACTATAAAATCCACAATTACTGAGTCAGCAACCAAAACAGTGATATCCTGTGCACTCAATCTCCCACCCTCTTCTCTGTGCACCACTTACAAAACTTACAAGATCTTGAGCGTCTTAAACTCATATCTAAGTCAGTGGGAGATAACCAGGGAGACAAAAGGAGAGGAGGGAGAGGCAAGAAATGGAGGAGGTTTGTTTCATCTCTCAATGTTGCAAACTGATGCAGCACTAGATAAGCTGTTGGGAGCTTGATGCATCGATTCACTGAAGTTGTGTTGGTTTCCCAGTCTTCAATAGTGTCTCTTGCCGTGCGGCTGTTTGCGCACCCTGTAACAGTCTCAGCGGCCAGATCGAACAATATTTTGACAATATTTATATAGATCCATAATATCTACCTTGCTTAGTTGATCTTTTGTTTCATCAAATGCCTCCTTTAATTTTATCATTAAGATCTTCCTTACTAACTCCAGAAGCTGATGTAAATAGTGAGACAACATCAAAAGATACCATTAACTACTATGTGATCTGACCTTATGAGTTCTTTCAAAAAATCCCCTGCTGACAACACTATGGTGTCCAAAATGCCTGTTAGGAAGCCCAATTTTTTGGCCAAAAATTTAGCCAAATTATATCCTGGGCTGCTGCTTAAAGGCATCTTGAGGTCTTAAAGGGGCACCCTCCTTAGGTATCTTGGATAGATCATAAAACCTGGCTGGAGGCACCTCCATGGGGCATATTATAAGCCATTCACTTCCTGTGATAGTGTCCTTATGTCAGCTTTTTAAGATGGAGCTCCAAACGCCTGAAAATAACTATGATTTCCCTAGGATGTGCCTAGGGAAAATATAGATGACCCTATATGCTTTCATATCATTTTATAGGGCAAGGGCTTTGCCATTATATTCCACCTGTGTCAAAATCACTGTGGAATGCCTTTTATCTGCCAGAAATACTATGTGTCTCTAAGTGAGTTAAATGCTTACTTTGTCCAATGGACTGTAAAGATGTTGAAGTTCCAGTGCGTCCATTCTGATTCATGACATTCTCTGAAACTGAGACATTAATATAGGTATATAAAGGAAATTCTTTTTATTTGTGACCATGGGATAGATAATAATAAAGCACAAGACTGTTGGAAGGAGGAGCAGGCATTACCCAAGTAGAAGTTACCTGGTTTTCAAATAATTCAGTTTCCTGGGTTACACATTGTAGACTTTAAATCATAAAATAGATTGCCAGGAGAAATGTATTACATATCAGGAGAGGAAAGATGTATTTCACTGACATCTAATTATTCAGAAACAGACTATTCCCAAGTAATTAGATGCGAGGTCTGCAAGTATCAATAGCATTTTATGGGAGATTATTTCAGATCTCTGTTAATGGGCCACAAACATTTTTTCCATCACTGAGCTCTCTATGGAAAGATGTGGAGAGCAATTAATGCACCAACATGCTATCTTGATCACTGATCAAATGACCATGAAGTAAAATATATGAGTGGATGGAAAGGTGGAGTGATCTGGAGGAGGAAAGTGTGTTAAATATGTTTGCTGTCTTGAGTTATTTATAAAAATAAAGGTGGGATACAAATAAATATCCCAAGAGGTATGGGTACAATGAACACTGAAAAAGTGTGGCTGATTAGTTACAGTAGGTCCATAAAATGTATTAGCAATTGATGTATCTAAAGAAAAATGACTTAATCATAATGATATGAGTTGTAATAATAACAGAGTACAGTACTTGTGATTTACAAAACACAATTCTGTTCTACTTCCCCACATAATTCTCCAGTTTATCATTTTAAAATGTTTCAATTAAAGATAATATCTATGAATATTCTCATTAATCCAGGTCATGATAAGTAGTAAAAAGTTGCAAAAATGTCGCAAACTTTCTCAAAAAGGCAACTGGACTTGAATTACAAATTGCTGAAAGTCAACCAAGTTTTATTGCCCAACATCACTCTGTTTATTTTGCTAAACCTCTGTTGTCTCCTGCATTTGTTGTTGTTCAGTCACGCAGTCGTGTCTGACTATTCACGACCCCATGGACTGCATTACTCCAGGCCCCTGTCTTGCACTGCCTCCCGGAGTCTTCCCAAGCTCACACCCATCACACTGATTATGCTATCTATCCATCTCAT
>JANHZU010009610.1:56148-70977 GCA_032468055.1 Acrochordus granulatus | reverse complement strand
CTGGGAAGGATTGAAGGGAAGAGGAGAAGGGGATGGCAGAGGATGAGATGGATAGATAGCATAGTCAGTGTGATTGGGGGTGGGCTTGGGAGGACTCCAGGAGGCAGTGCAGGACAAGGGGGCCTGGCGTGGTGCAGTCCATGAGGTCACAAAGAGTCGGACACGACTGCGCAACTGAACAACAACAACATTATGTTGTACCTAATGGCAGTAAGAGTGGTGAAGCATCAATATTTCTCCACTCTTATTGCATCCACAGAATGCTGCCCAATGGCCTGTTTATGGTCTCCTGGTTGAGCAGAGGAATTTTTCATGTATCTGGAGGATACAATCACTTGGATTTGTTCCCAGTTGGATGCCAAGCATGGTGCAAGTCCTGTGGAGATGCCTGGGGAATGACGTAATCATTTATCTGGGAATGGTTCTATTCTGTTGGACCCAAGGAAATGGACAGGGATCTCTGGAGTGTAAACACCATCACCTGTGCATTAGATCCATGCCCCTGCTGGTTGGTTAAGACCGCTCATAGGTTCATGTGGGTGGGCCCCACATGATGGTGAATTCATTGTTGTTGCAGGAAATATTCCCAGCCACTTTTAAAGAGGTGTCCCCCTCCTCAAGAAGCCATCACTGAACCCCACTATGCTGGATAATTTTTGTCCAGTTTCCCACCTCCTCTTTTTCAGGAAGGTGGTTAAGAAGATGGTGGCATTGCGATTCCAGAGAGCCCTGGACAAAACAGATTAATTAGATCCAACCCTTTTCAGTTGGATTTCAGATTCATATATGAGACCAAAACAGCTTTGGTCACACTCATGGATGGTCTCTGGCAGGAGCAGGTTGGAGGTGATACATCCATGGTTGTTCTACTTGATCTCTTGGTGGCTTTTGATATCACTGATTATGGTATCCTCTGGGGGCTGACTGAGTGGGTGGCACAGTTTTATGCTGGTTCACCTCCTTCCTATGAGTCAGGTCCCAATCAGTGTTGACAGGGAACAAGAGATCTAGCTCACAGCCCCCTGTTTTGTGGAGTGCCACAGGGCTCAATATTTTCTCTGCTCCTTTTTAAATCTGCATGAAACCACTGGGTGAGATAATCACTCATCATGGGATAAGGTATCACCGGTACACTGATGATACGCAGTTGTATATCTCCATCGTGAGTGAAATGAGCGATGCTGTGGATGTTCTTTTGCGGCACCTGGAGGCTGTGAGGGCCTGGATGGGGAAGAACAGGCTGAACTCTGATGGGATTGCATTACCCTAGACAGACTCAGTGTATAACATAGGGATCCTTCTGGACTCACAGCTCCTGATGTGGCTAGGAAGGCCTTTGTTCAGCTTCGTGTTGTGTACCAGTTACACCCTTTGCTGGATAGGGAGGCTCTGTGTTTGGTCACTTATGCCCTGATCATCTCCCACTTGGATTATTGCAATGTGCTTTTCAAGGATACCCTTGAAAAGTATTCAAAAACTTCAACTGGTGCAGAATATGACTACACGAGCAATTCTGGGTGCTCAAAGAAGGGTGCATATAACACCTCTGCTCTGAGAATGGCACTGGGTGCCAGCCTTCTTCCAGTGCATTCTGGTCCAATTCAAGATGATGGTTGTGACCTATAAAGATCTATAAAGACCTATATGGCATGGGACCAAGTTACCTACAGAACTGTCGCATCACATTGGCCTATACCACCCAGTCAGATAGGAAGGCATGTTGCAGACCCCTTCAGTTAAAGAATTCCAACTGGTGGAGGAGAGCCTACTCGGCTGTTGCCCCTGCCCTATGGAATACTCTTCTCCAGAGGTGAGGCAGGCTCCCACTCTCCTGGCCTTCTGAAAAGAGGTTGCCGCCTCATGTGGGAAGCCCATGAAAGGACGCAGCCGTCGGACTGGCTAGTGCCCAAACAGCCCCACTTCACCGTTGTAATCAGTTTTAAGAGTCTTCATCCTTGTCTACTTTTAAATTTTAAACTTTATTTTTTAACTTTTATACTGCTTTTAGATTTTAACGTACTATACACTGGTTACAGTCCCTCTCTAAGGGAGATGGTGATTTAAAAATGTGAAAAATAACTAAATAAATAACATGATCAAAAAGGTATGGTTAAAACACGTGCATGACTTTGAAAACATTTCTCAAAATATTTCAATTGCAAATGGGATTCCCTGCCATGTTGCATCATAAATAACTACTGTATATAGAAACATTGCATTCAATTCTTGTGTGAATTTCTCAAAATTTTGGAGAAAAGATTGCAAAATGTAGTATTACAATTAACACAATTTTCTTCAGGCAGGATATAATTTTTCCTGTCAGGAAGAGAACAGTTAGAAATGTCAGTGGAAAACAGACAGAATGAATATATGACTAAATACATTTATTTCTATAAAGCATTTTAATATAAATTTCTTTCTCTACAAAACACAAACCAACAATTGCTTGTATACTACAGCTTCTATACAACAATTTATTCTATGGATACTACAAACCAATTTGTTCTATATAAATAAATATTACTGTTTTAGACAGCACCTTGAAAATGACTATGTGAAGATATTATGAATTCTCCAGCAAATTTGTGGAGTTCAGCCACTCCACCTCCTGCAAAAGCCCTGCTCTCACTGGAAGGTGCAAATTCACGAGCCCATCAGAGCAGGTCTAGGGAAGAGGAGGTGGGATGAAGGAATTTGTGATGGAAGGACAGACAGAGTCAAGGAACTGCTGAGTCAGAAAGAGCATTTTTTTTAAATTTTTTTCGGTCAGTGGCAGCTGATTATCTTTCCTATGCTTCCAATGCTGCAGGGTCCTATTTTTTTCCTGTGAAATTTTTCAAAATTATTCCAATCTACTTTTTGAGTTTTGGAGGAAATGTCACATTGTAATCACATTCATTCATTTGTGTATCTAAGAAAAATAACTACCAGATAAAAATGATAAAATCCACTCTAAAATTTTCTATCTAGATGTCATTTTTTTAAAAAAAAGAGAACTTAGGAAAATGTTTTAGAAAAATAACAGCTTAGAAAAATATTACTTAGGCTATGATCTTAGGAGCAAATGTCACTGATTTCATGGGGAAGTTTAAGTCAATATGTGTAGAATATTGTAAATTGGTATGCCATAACATTCTTTTTGAAAGATAAGGGCTTGTATGGGGAAAGAGAAAGAGATTTTTCCCAGCTAAATACTTCAATTAGATATTTATGCCATATGACTCTTGTTAACCAAACTCTTTTATTGTGACTAACTTTTCAGAAAGGAAAACTCCCCAGATAAAACCCCAAGAGCACTTTGCTTTTGAATACGATAAGGCACTATACTCAAAGTATTAAAAGAAATCATTTCAGGATACTTCAAAGAGTGGAGAAACTGGAGAATGGCTCCTTGTAACTATGGGGACAGTTGATACCTTCTGGAATATTCCTCAATTGTACTCTAGTATAAGTTGAGTATACTCAGTTTCTTAGTTCTGGCACTACTGAAGAAAGGATTGTCAGCCTTTTAATTCCTTCAGGTTTAGGCCTTCAGGTTTTCTATGTGAGTGAAAGCCCAACTGTTGAAAATAGATGGGAAATTCATGCCATATTTAGGTGACAAGTTGACTGCTTTGGTTGGATTGCAAAACAACAAAAAAACAAAAGACTTTTGAGTGTCTTCAGACCAAATGTGTTGGTTTCCTGTCCTCATTGCAAAATAAATTAGGAAAAATGTATAAGAAAATATCAATGCAAATCAAAATAAAAAGGTAAAAATGCAATATGTACTTGCTTGGAAAGCTAAAAGAAAAAATTCTTCAAAACAGGCTCTTTGCATGATCATATAATCTATGTTCCAAGTATTGTTGGTACACTTTTTGTTTCTTTTCAGTTTCTTTCCAGATACTCAAATATTATGGGAAACAATTTCTGAGCTAGTAAAAAGAAAACATTACAATGTGGGATACTGAAATCACACAGTGCTCTCTATTAGACTAATGTGAAAAACGTTCAGCATTATTTTAGGAAATGTTAATACACTGGAGTTTGGGATTTTGATTTTAGTTATTTTACATTTTATATTAATGTTTTATCATAAATATTATTTTAATTCTGCCTGCTTAAGTTATGTAAATTGCTGAGAGATGATTTTGACTGCAGCAGGATATAAACAAACAAAGCTGTTGTCTTCCACATTGTTATTCTCTGTGAAAGTTGGGAGTTGTGGAATAATAAATCTGGAAAATACCAGATTGTCTGTTCCTGGCCCTGAATTTTAGTCTTTATACCTAGACCAGGTTGGAACATTGAGTCTTAGTCCAAAACACCCCCCAGTAAAATGAATCTTTTTAATAATTCAGACATTTACTGCAAGAGCATTCAAAGCAACATCTGGCTTCAGATGGTGGGCACAATTGAATTATCAAAGCCCACTCCTTTTTTACATGTGTGCATGTGTGATCACCCATTTGAAGCCCATAACCATCATTTCAGATGCTTCTGGAATTATAATCTTGTTTGATCTTCTACCAAAGATTATTCCTGGGGCTCGTACTTGAGTATTTTGCAACTATACCTTAATCTTTGTCAATTATCAGTGTTTTCAAACTCTGTACATTGCATTGTTGAAATGAAGGTTTATATGCAGTAAGGCAAAAATAAGCTAAGAGGTTTTTTTCTATGACAAAAAACTAGCAGTTATAAAAGATCAAATGAGTTCCACATTGAAAAAGAAATCAAGCAAAGCAGAATGAGAATAAATTAATTCACTACATCTCCTTGGTTTCTTTTATATCCAATCTAAACTTGAAATCTTATTAGCCACTATTGTAAATGATGATCTGGAAGTGCTACTACAGTACATGGATGTTATTTATCATAGACTACAGGAGTGTATATCAAAATTGCCCCAGTAGGAGGCCAGTGGGTGGATTAAAACATGTACTACAACTTTCAGAGAAATACTACATTACCACCAATCATACATGTGCCAAGTAATTTTCTTTTTTCATCCTGGGTTTTTTTTTTGCACATATCAAGAAAGCAATCAGTTGATCAGTTCAAAAATCCAGAGAGAATCCTAGACTGCTAGGCTTTTCCTAAACAGCTGTAAAGGATGTCTGTGTTAGTGAGCATAAGTGTGCCATAAGAAGCATCACACCCCAAGGTCTAGTTGTACAGAAATTAGGTGCATTTAAACTGCTTATAAAGCCAAGCACCTGTTCAGAAACCCCTGGTGCACATCGATAAAAAGTGCCAGTGGTCTGTTTTCCTCCTAGCTGCTCAGTCCAGCAGCATTTGGCAAATGTTCCCTGCATATGCCAATTCCAAACGGTGCCTAAAAACTCCACGTGGTGTCTTAAACAGCAGATCTTCTCCATCTCCAGTCTCCCTTGGTCCTATCTGGTTTTAAGGTTCTTGGCCACAAATCAAGAAGAGATAGACCACCTTAACCTACTTGCTTTTTGTTTATTGCCGTGAACTGCCTGTCTGGGAATTTCTAAGTGGCATTTGCTTCAAAGCAGGCGCATGAGTCTACCGCAGAACCTAACAAGCATCATTGTAAATATGAAACTAATAAAATAGGATCACACGTAACAGCACAAATGGGTGTGGAGTCAGTCTGGCTTTCCCCCCCTTTTGGAAAGTGGATCTTTGGGGAGAAATGCAAGTTGTCTTTCTGCGAGACAGGTCCAGCAAATGTGCTCCTACGGCATCTCATTTATCTGTGCATTTTTCTGTTTTCACCCACCAGAGGACTTTCAGCCCTTCAGTGACCCAGTGTTAGCATGCAAGTATTCACTGCTCCAAAATTAATTATCGATTCTTTCTTGAAGCTACTTTTCTCCCAATAGAAAGACAAATAAGTGGTCACTCACCTCAGTGCACATCTGATTGAAGGGCCTGGAGACTTCATAGCTAACACCTAAAAGCCCCATCAGAAGCCAGCAATATGTGCAGCAAACCATTAAAAGTTTGATTAGATTCCCCGCATGACTGTAATGGAAGACGGATGAAAAATAATTTTCGAGCATGGGCTTCAGAGAAGGCATTTTGAAACTGACAATTCAAGAAGGACCCACAGGAGTGCCTGAAAAGGACGTTTCCTCTTAATACCCAAGAGAATTTTATGAAGCATACTGTTTTTCAGTTCCTCCCTTTCCTCTTTTTTATTTTTGCTTCCTTTCCTAAATACTTATATCATCCTTGCCATAAATTATTGGAAAAGTTCAGAACCTTGTGAGAAACATGCTACCTTTTGGTGAGACAATTTTTGCCTACTTGTTTTTAACTTAGGGAAAGTATGAATCCCTATCTTCTTTTTCTTGTATAATCTTGTCTTGATGTGAACTGTCTCCAGTTTAAAGAATGCTTGTTTACGTATTTCTTGATCTACTTCTGCAGACAAAGAATATGGTATCTTATCCCTATCTCAGGTTCTTTTTTACGCTTTCCACAGATTATTACATTTAATTTAAGCTTCATAATTCAGGGTTTATTGTTTTTAACTCTCCTTTTTACCAAGGGCATATTCTTATTTCATTCTGGTATCCTGCAAGTAGCATGGTTTATTCAGTATAGTAAGCTCAAGATCACTGACTTTTTCTCCAGTATTACACTTTCATGCCCTCTCACTCTCATTACTTTGAATAGCTACTAACACAATACAGCACCTTGTCTTGTAACTATCGTTAAACCACACTGTTTGCCTAGAGGTCTACTTTATCCTCGTTGGCATATTTTTCCATCTTAAAGAGAACTCACTGAATCAATGAACTTACCTGTTTCTTCCAAATGTCATCCAGCTCTATCATCCTTGTGTGAATGATCAATATGCTCATTTGGTCAAGCAAGAGCACTGTTTTTTCTGATTTTTTTGTTGGTGGGGAGAGACAAACAGAGATAGAGGCAGCTGGTCTAGTGGTTAAGGTGTTGGCCTAGGAAGCATGAGACTATGAGTTTTAAACCCCACTCAGGCATAAAAACCAGATATAAAGTTTTGGACCAGTCAGCCCAACAAACCTCAGAGTATTGTATTGTGGAAAAGTAGGAGGTATGTTCACTGGGATAAAAATATAATCATAATATATGTAGTCCCAGTGTGGATTGTTCAGGGAGAGATTCTAGCTGCTGCTGCTTCAGTGAGCTGCCTCCCTTCTCCCCCCCACCTTCCCCAAGCCTGAAAGTGACAAATGCTTTCTCCATCGCAGTTGTCCTTCTCTGACTTTGCTAGAGGATCCATGTTTTAGTAATATCTGTGCTTTAATGCTGCATAGTATATGAGAAAGGAAATTAGGAGTCTTTTTTTAAAATAAAAGTTTAAGGTGTACCCTATTTTATAATTACTGTTTTGATGAGAACTGCAATTAGAGTTGAAATGTCCCAGTGCTCTCCATAGGACACTCATATACTAAATAATAAATATGGACTATAATAGTGTATGTGTGTGTCATACACACACAAACTTCCTACCAACCTAGCAGTTTGCATGTAAAAATGCAAGTAGATAAATAGATACCACCTTTGGTTGGAAAAGTAATAGCGTTCCGTCTGCCTTGGTGTATAGTTATGCTGGCTACGTGACCACAGAAGTGTCTTCAGACAAATGCTGGCTTCCTTGACTGTGAATCAGAGATGATCACTGCTCCCTAGAATTGATCACGATTGGCAGGGGAAAACTTTACCTTTTTTATATACACACACATTATAGCATATATTCTTGTCTTGATGTGAACTGTCTCCAGTTTAAAGAGTGCTTGTTTACGTATTTCTTAATATAACACCCAAACATCATGTGTTTTATGACTTACAGTAGTCTTACAGTACAACTGCAAAAGCTTTAGAATGTGAATGCTTTTGATTTGATCCCTGGCACAATGACCTGATAGCAGGTGCTTGCAAAGCCTTGTGGGTTTTGGGTAGAGGATGTGGTTAAATGAGGCTGAAATGCAAAGCAGACAGTGAAAGCCTTCTGTTGCAGGATCAGCCAATGCATCTGCCCAGCCACATCAAGGTCAACAGAAAAGCATATGAATGTGTTTTCCGGGACAGTGCTGGGCTGTTAAATACACACACTTAGAAATACTATAGAGTTGTTAGTTATTGATCTGCCCTCCCACTAGACATTTGGCAACAAAGTCTAGGACTTTGACAACGAATGGGAATACCAAGCTTTAAAACTGCTAAACAAATAGCAGCTCTACTAATTCAATCAACTGAGTTTCAAGCAATCAGGATGCCATCTGGACCTAATCTAACTCATTGCCTAAGAAGATAAAGACATCTGGACTTTCTGCATGCCAAGGACATGCATGCTTAATCCCCAAGGTTGTAGGCTGCAGCCAGACTCACACTGATAAGTTTTCTTAATTATGCTGCAATAATCTTGCTTGGCAAGGGCCATGCACTTCTTTCTTCAGAAGGTTAGGAGGATCCCATTTCATCCAGAAGAATAGAAAGGAGAGATGTCTTCCATTTTATCAGGAAAGAATCAGATTAATCTCTGTGGGAAGAGAACATAGACTTATATGTTCAGTTGCTTTCAACTTTTATCTCAACATTTTAGTTTCTAAAATATGTTTTCTCCTGATATCAGTGCAGATAATGTTTAGATTAACCTATTATCATGAGTAAATAGTTTTGTATAATTTTCTGAACTAATGCAATGTTTCTCACCCTCAGCAAATTTAAGATGCTTGGACTTCAGCTCCCAGAATTCCCCAGCCATTATGCTCTAATGTGTTTAGACAGATCTACAGGCTGGGTTAATTTCCCCCCTGATTATTTTCTGCAGTGGACAAGGAGCATGAGAATGAGAGCAATATCATATGCTGACAGTTCAGAAGCATGTCTCTATGACTGGAAATGGACCTTCTCCATATTGAAAGAAGATCCTCAGAAAACAAAGACCAAAGAGAAGCTACAGCAAGACCAGACTGGAAATCTAGGAAATAAAAGATGGAAGCAGGTGAAACAATGAATAAATGCCAGAAGTAGGAGACATAAGATAATAACAGGGAAATTTAAGGAAGGCAGAAGCAAAATGTTGAGGCCCTTTGTGCCATCATGACCTATTGGGTCCCTCCATGCTAGCCTACAACCTCAAGTGTGGAAAATACTATCCCATCTCTGGCAAACCTGAATTAACCATTAAGAAAAATAAACAAATACTTAGGGCAATAAAGTAGCAGGCATCACAGAGCTTTCCCCCCTAACTATCATGGCCTTAACTGTTCCACTGCCACACCCAACATTAGTTTTCAGCACTTATTGAGCCTTAATATTAGGTCCAAAGGATCAGGCTCAGACAGTGAGGTTCTAGCTAATAGGTGTATTAATGCTACACAGTCATAAACATTTCTCCAACTGCCCACCAAATACCTGCATTCCCCAGATAAGGCTAACAATTTCACAAAGAGTTGGACCTTTGACATTTGTGCAGATATTTGTGCAACTTAAGGTTGATCCCTCTCTTAACTCCTGACTCTGCCCTTCCTTCTCCTATATCTAATGGTACAATAGGAGCTATGATGCATTTTTTCATAGGGGGGGTGCGTGGTGGCACAAGCAATTTAGACATTGGGCTTGTTGGCTGGAAGGTCGGTGGCTCAAGTTTGAGACCCAAAAGCCACTGTGTAACAGGGTGAGCTCCCATTGTCTGCCTAGCTCTTGTCAACCTAGCAGTTTGAAAGCATGAAAAATGCAAGTAGATAAATAGGCACCACCTTTGGTGGGAAAGGTAACAATGTCCATACACCTTGGCGAATAATCATCCTGACCACATGACCATGGAAGCATTTTTTAACGTCCTGGCTCTTCGGCTAGGAAATGGAGATGAGAGCCCCCTGCCCTAGAGTCAACCACAACTGGCAGGGGAAGCCTTTACCTTTAATAGGAGCTATGATGCATTTCTTCCTCAAATGGGGGTTACAAAAAGCTTTGTTGGCATTCTGTTTCTTCAGCATCTTTCACTTGCAAATTATGCTACAATGTTAGATTGTAAAACCATCTTTGCTTTTAACCAATCCCAAAGTAGTGAATAGCAAGTAATTTCCTTAGTTAATGTTGAATAACTTAAAAGTTTATTTAAAGTTAAGGAATTTCAGATTTACTAACATTTTTGTTTGGGTCAAAAATATGTCCATCTACTGGAAAAACAATTTTTCAGGGAGTGATTTATTGATTCTATATACAATACATTTGCTGAGCAGCTGCCATATAACTCAGGTTGCTGACTTGACAGATTTATTTATCTTTTTGTTCTTGTGTAATTCTTTTGCTTCCCCAATAAGACAAATGTCAGAAATATTTAGGGTAGATAAAATATAGTGGATATGATCGAACAATTGCTGGCCAACTGATTAGTAGTGATTAAGGCAATGGGTTATAAACTGAGAGACCATGTACTTTTTTTCAATAATTGTATTAAGAATTATATTAAACAGATAAAACAAAGAAACATATTTAAAAAAAAACAAACCAAAAAGTGTGAAAAAAGAAAAAATCCCCCAAAAATTGGTAAGAAAAAGAAACTTCCCTCTTCATCCCCAGCAAGCATATTTAACATTAAGAATTTATTGATGTCTCTTAAATTACAACCAGATAATCTTTATTCCACACTTCTCCCCATTTTCTATAAATTCATCTCTGAATCTTCAGTTTTCCTCACTGATCAACAAAGGTATAGCCAAAATTAACAAAAATACCTAATAACATAAGTATTTTATCTCCCTTTCCTTTCGTCTAAGCTCTCATTCTTCTCTTAAAAATTACATATTATAATAATAAGTGAAAAACCTGAAAGCTATTGAGATTATTATTTTATCAGAAATAATAACCCCTTTAGATATCCAAACAAGATAATGTAAATGTTGCAGACTAATCCATTAAACCACTGAACATTTCCAAAACAGAAACTATCCAATCCAGACAACTAAGAAACATCACCAAAGATAGCAACGCATTATTTAACCAGAGTCAAATAAAGTAATTCTGTAGTTTCTTTCTTTCTTCCTCCCAGCCATTCTTAAGTCCCATAGATAAAATTCTAACTCTTGTTTTCTTCTAGTCTTTTTGCCTATTTTCTTGAAGTTTTTCATCTTTAGCAAGGTCATTTGTTATTTCCATGAACTAACTCCAGTAAATCTCATAGCTCAGTTTAAAAGGGTGGCCCACATCACTGTTTGGGTACATTATCTGTATGTTCTTTTGATTTTTAAATCATTATCCAAATCCAGTATTTCCACCTCTTTCTTGTAAACTGTATTTTTAAGTCCATCTTAAAGTCCATTTCAGTTGTCTTTAAAGAGTTTGTTCATCTTCAGTAGCAATGTTTCATTCCAGTAAAGAGTTAAAAAGCTCAAGCATTTCACATGGCCACAGATCAAACATTTTCTTTAAAGTTGCCATAAAGTGCTTTAGTAATTTACCTTCAGTCTTGTTTTGCATTGAAATGTAAACAAACAAACACAAAATCCCACAGAAGATCTTTCTAATTAATTTCAAAGTCTTTCTTTAAATCAGTTTCACAAAGCCTTAGCAGTAAAACGCTTTAAAAACAACTCTAAACTCACTCATTTACGATATACATATTGAAAACAGTTACAGAATAAAATAAAGATTTCACAAAGCTGAAAAGACATAATTTCCTTTCTTTTTAAAAGGATTGAAGGGAAACTTAGCCAGCTACTTGTAGGCTTACAGTTCCAAAGGTTTTTCAGTGTTAAAGAGGCAGTACAAACAAATAAACTCCAAAGAGATAAAAAAAAAAGAGGTTTGGTTAAATCTTGAATCCATGAAAGCTGCAATTGCGGCCCAGAACATGATGGAATCCCAGCTGATTGTAAACGGCTGCAAAAATGCTGATTTCTGCTATCTACTCAAAAAAATCAGTTGTTGAGGAGTACATAAGGGCGATCTTCAGATCTCTTTTTATTCCAGAGGGAATCTCACATCCAACTGCTTTTTCGGATGAAATATCCCTGCAATCTGCACAGAGTGGGGAAATACGCAGGTGTTAGCTTGCCTACCCTCTTCAGATGTCCTCATTCACAAGACTGTGATTTTTAGTCCTGCTTTGAGCATAAAACCAACTGGATGACCTTGGACCAGTTAATCTCTCTCAGCCATGGGAAGAAGGTAGTGGCAAACCAATTTTGAAAAATTTTATCAAGCAAATTTCAGGGACAAGTTCAGGCTGTTGCAGGAGTTAAGACTGACTTGAAGTTGCATACTCATCTGCCCACATTAGGTACAATTGGCTAGGTTTACACTGGACAAAGCCATAAAGCAGAAATTTGCAACGTTTGCCAACCTGGTGTCTCACCAAGCTTTGTGCAGCATTTGCAATCTTCTCAGCCAGAACAAGCAAAGTCAATGGGGGAAGCTGGATTTGCTTAACAACGATATGATTCACTTAACACCTGTGGTGATTCATTAACAACCGTGGCAGAAAATGTTGTAAAATCTGGCACGACTCACTTAACAACCACTTTGCTTCGCAACAGTAATTCTGGTTCCAACTGTGCTCATAAGTCAAAGCCTACCTGCACTGAAAAGATTGTCTGCCACAATGTGGCAGTGTTGGTAAAAACAACACTTCAGAGAATAATTTTACGATACAGCTAGAGATATCTGAAAGATCACCTCACCACCACACATTGCATTGTGAATCTGGCTGTGAATCTATTTAAATATGTCTTGGCTTGTTGAATCACTGTTTACTGATTCAGAAACACAATCATCAAGCCAAAACCCATGATTTACAAGTACAGTACACAGTTTTGGTGGTGTCTTTAAGGCAGTATTGACTCCTGGTCCCTGCAGTTTTCTTAGCTGCATTTTCAAAAGTGGTTTGCTGTTGCCTACTTCCTACGGCTGAGAGACAGTGATTGGCCCGACGTCACCCAGACAGCATCATACCGAAGGTGGGACTAGATTTCATAGTCTCCTGGTTTCTAGCCACTACATCACACCTAAAAAACTTGTGATAGCTTAGCTAATTATCTGAATCCAATCATAATTTTAAATGTGAGGCCATGGCAGTTCATTGGAAATCCATCTTAGTACCATTGAAGGAACATGACCAAGTATTAAAATTGATCGGTAAGAACAGAATTTAGCCCTGTGCGTCTTCCTACTGAATAGGGGACCAAGCCATGAGATGCACGATTCTCATCTTGTAGAAGAAAACAACCTGTTATCTGCCAGTTGCCAAACAAGAGACCAATGGAGACTGTGTCTCTCACTCATATCCTGTTGCATATCTTAGTCAGGAGAAAGAAGTACAAAAGTTTGAACACTGATCTCCCTATAAATAGGATTCCTGTTTATACACAGCAGTCCCGAGTACTTTCATAATGACTTTTCTGAAGTTCTTGGATGGTTGGATGCCTCCTTCGTAGTCCAGTCTGCCGGGAAGGAGCCTGACGTGCTCAGTTTGGCCATTGAATTAAAAAGCAGTCCCGGTCTTTAACATTTAAATCTTCGTGTGTGATCTATGCATAGCATCAATCTGAGTTATTAGAATTAAAAGGTCTTGAATGAATCTTGGTACTGTAATTGAAATGTCAGGGCCTGGGAAAAACGATAATACAGCGTGGTATTTCGTACAGCAGAGACGCCTAGTGGTCACTTGTAATATTTTTATTTTCGTTTTTTGTGCCTTTGAGTCAGTGCTGACTTTGGCGATTGTCTGGGTAAGTCTATGCAGTTTGTGGCAACATTTCAGAAGTGATTTGTCCTTCTTCCCAGGACTGAAAGACAGTGAGTGGCCCAAGATCACCCCGCTGGTTTTATGCCGAAGACAGGACTATAACTCAAAGTCTCCTGGTTTCTAGCCAGGAGCCTTATCCACTGGCTTTCTTAAATGTTGTATAGGCTGTGACTGATCTGTGACTGATATGGAAGCTATTATTTAACAAATTAGAATACATACATATGCTCAACATTACCAGTTTGCATAGTCTTGATATGACAGAAGACTATCTAAATAGGATAATGTGTTCTTAAGTGCTTTGAGGCAATTTTATCATTCTCTAACTAGGTTTGTGTCAAAACTGTACCTCCCATGGCTCTCACAGCTGGAGCAATGGGTGAGAGTAGCTTTGAAGATATTCTTGAAAATCTTGGTGGAGGAAATTAGAAATGAAAAGAGATGTTGATTTGAAAGTTGAACCTTTTTGAATGACTAAGGCTCAAGGTTCGCTTCTCCTTGATTGCAAACACTGCAGCACATGGGAATACTACAGGGAATGAAATCCTCCCATATTCAGCATATCCAAGGGAAAGCAGATCAATTCAATGGAGACAACTGCAGGATAAATTGTAACCATCTCCAACTCAATTGGTTAATGGTTTCCCTGGATGTGACTTCATTTTGAAACTTTATCCTTCAGATGCATTGGATTCCCAGCCAAATGTCCAACATGTGTAGAGGGGAAAACCTGGATTAAGTCTCTCCTAATGGTGAATGGAGAATGAAAGACTGTAGTAGTGCTTATATCATAGACAATGTATATGAGCTAAAATTATAGCTAAATGAAGCTTCAGAGCTTCCTGACTTCTTGACTCAAGATGTGATAAACTTTAGAGGACTGCTAGTCATGTAGTGAACAAGCCTTCTTGAAAGACGGTGAACAGATCAGAGTCATAGTGATCTGTGAAGAGATCAGAGTAATAGTTTCCACATTGTACCAGACCATAATATAGTTGTGTGTGGTGGGGAGGTAGGCATAGCTTAAGTTGTTGATGCACCCTTATGATCGGAAACCATGGGTTAGGGTTAGAAATGAACCCAGCTACTAATTAGGTTCATATAATGTGTGAAGCCATGATTCATATTTGTTG